>CM019171.2:28420319-28599843 GCA_009739505.2 Apolygus lucorum
TAAGGGTCGCACACGCGCATACCTCCCAGCTCCCCCGGCTCGACTGGCTGCCTCCCCTAAACGGGCGTTACCCCCTCCCAATCTCTCTCCTCCATACACAACACGAGCGTTTCTCACGACAGCAATTTACTCGGTCATCAGCATTGACTCTAATTAATCAGGCTTATATTAACTGGACACAACTGTCTAGTGCAAGCCTCACCTCAAGCAAGCTTTCATTTATTCATAAATTATCTAGACAAATTTGTCTAGTGTCAAGCTTCACCCCAACCTGATTCACATATAGAGAATTGACTTGATCTAGTGTGAAATCTAATTTACTGAAAGAGATTGAAATAAAGAGGAATTACCTCTTACCAATCTCCACCATTTCAGAAAGATCATTATAAAAGAACTGACTACTATAAAATTATTCTGGAAATTACAATTATAAATCACAAAAAGGGGAAATTAATGCCAAAGAGGCTATACTGAAGGTCAATTCAACATGCATACCAGAAGTTCCTGCTTCCTGTTTACTACTGAGATTATAGCTGAAACTCCAGTCTAGATTCCTGTTCTTTTTCACTGAGGTCATAGCTGAAGTTCCAGTCCAGACTATTATTCGAAGTTCCTGCTGAAATCCCCACAGAAGGGTGAATCAAAATTTCTACCAGAAGTTCCTGCTTCTTTGTTTTTTTCTCTGAGTCATAGCTGAAGCTCCAGTCCAGATCACTATAAGAAGTTCCTGCTAACATCTCCACTCAAGGGTGGAATTCAAAGTCCTATCAGAAGTTCCTGTTTCCCACTGGGTTTATAGCTGAAGTTCCAGTCCAGATTACTACAAGAAGTTCCAGCCAACATCTTCCCTGAAGTTCCTGTCAGATGCAGATATAACCTTCCAAGAAGCTAGGATAATTAATTTATAAGGTCTGATTTGTTAATATAAGTTTCTTTCTATCAAGGTAACTTGTTAAGGTAGAGAAAAAAAAACAAAGAAAACCAACAGGAAAGAGAAAGTGCCTTTCCAGGAAAAGGATTTAGTGGCTGGTTGTATGGGGAGGTTTGGAGACCAGTGGTAGTCTGCGGTTTCTCTTTCCTGTCTGGGAAGTATTTCAACGGTTTTTTTTATAACCCTTAAAAACCCGTTACAAGTTACAATGATTATGATAGGCAACACTACAATTTAAAACCTTAAAAATACGCATTTTGGCCTATTTTTTGAAATTGGGAACCCTGAGGGCTGTTCAAAATTCCTGGTTAACGAACTCGTCTTTTCGTTTGTTGTAGTATGAAAATTTTGGCAAAAATTTGAAAAATTTGTGAAAAACCAGTGACATAACATGTCATTATTATATTATAATATATACATCGTTGTATAAGCTACGATTTTGGAAAAACTTTAGGAGTCATTTTAGAATATTCCAAAACGACATTCAATGGAATAAAATTTAAAAGTCTATGCTGAAAATGTTGAGACCATTGCAGCTTAATTTTCTTTGAAAATTCGCTAAAATAGTTAAAAGGCTCTGAAACCCAAACTGTGAGTAGAAAATTCTATTTTGGAGGGCCGAAATCTTATTGACCTGCTGATTTCGAAGCTTTCCTATCTACATCGATGACTTTGACAGTTCATAAAAATTTAACCGTTCAGAAAACCTACTTTCTTTTTGCTCTACAACCTCATGACAGGGCTAAAGAATAAGAGCCATAAGTTAGAATCGTTCAAAATAAATTCAAAAAAATGGTTTCAGTGAATTTTAGAAGAAAACCCCCCAAACCCCAGTCGGCGGACACGTTTTTCCTAATGCCGGACATTTGGGAGCCAGTAGACGGACAGTTCACGAGGACTTCAGGTTTTGTGAAAAACAGAGTGGTCATTCAAAAGAAATAGGTGTAGTTACTTTTTTTAGTTCGGAAACCCCGAAAATTAAATCACAACCAACCTACAGAGGTGGTATACATCACAACAATATTCAGTTGGTAAGTAACTACCAAATGGATAACCAGTTAGTATCTGGAACCACCAAACATAAGTTTCTTAAATCTAAAATCAATCTTTTTCAGACTTTCTCTTTTGTTCTCATCTTTTCTATACTTATTTATCAATAGATATCGTCAATGGACATTGTAATTATCACCAATTTTTCTCTTCTTTTGCACTGGTTTTGGTTTATCAGTTTCAATAACGAACCTTTGAAATCGACCAAGAGAAAAAAGTCTGCCAAGTGGGTGTGGCACATAGCTTCCTCGTATCCATAACCCGATTGTATAGATGATCCGATGCATAGTAGTTAATCTTAAAACATCAAAACAAGTTAATCTGTAACATCCCTGAAAATTTCATTGAAATCGGATGGAACATGTAGAAGTTATGGCCGTTACAAGGAATTCACGTTTGCGCATGCGCAGTGGCTACTATCAGTCCGAAGGTGGTGATCTTCATTGGGGACCATCTACAACCTAATCCACATAATCCCTGAGAATTTCATCGAAATCGGGTAGAAAAAGTGGAAATTATGGCCGTTACAAGGAAATTCACGTTTGCGCATGCGCAGTGGCTATTATCAGTCCGAAGGTGGTGATTTTCATAGGGGACCGTCTACACACCAACCCGCACAATCCCTGAAAATTTCATTGAAATCGGACAATAACTTCGTATAGTTATGCGCGTTACAAGGAATTCATGACAGACACACAGACACTGAACCAAAATTGTTCAGAAAGGTCTAAAACGCAAAACGCGAGTGAAAATTTTGATTTTGGAGAACTTTTTTTTTTTGACCTTGAAAATTGAAAACAAAGCTTCCGCTACCTTGGTAGACTCGGAAGCAAAATTGTTTAACACCCCCTCAAAATTTGTTGGTTTAGGTACGTTTCAAGGAATCCAAAAATCGAATAAAAATTTGGCCGTCCTTCCGCCGTCCGCGGCACTTTCCCCACTTAGCATTGACCGATTTTGATGAAATTTGGTATGTAGGCTCCATTCGGGGTCTAGTTGTGCCCCAAAGATTTTGGTTGATGTAAGTCACTTCTAAGGGTTCAAAAATTTAATTTTGAAATTTTGAAAACGCCCTAACTCAAAAAATTTTGATATAAAGGTATTGTTTTTCCTTTAATTTAAGATTCTGAAGAATTTTTATAATTTTTTGAGACCACGCGGAGCTCTGTAGAACAAATTGTTCGCTCCCTACAATAATAGAGTTTTTGGTGCCAAAATCTCACGGGTCCCGTTAGGAGGAGACTAGCGCGAGCAACAGAGGATGCTACCCAGTTGAAGGAGGAAGGACGTTAACTATGGACAGGGGGGGGGAATGGAGGCGCTCGTCACGGTGGGCCTCGAGGAACGGGTGACTGTCTGGGGGCACCCTTTCATCATCGCCCGCTGATGTCGGGAGGCAAATCCATCGTCACCCGCGAACTCAGTGCTTTGTGAAGAGGTTCCACGGGCCCGTTAGTGGTTTCCAAAAACTCTCTAATTTAACGGTTGGACGTACGATAAATCAGAAACACGTTTAATTCAGAAAAAGACTGAAGGTTACTAGGTCCATTACATAGGTAAATGAGGGTGTCCGTTTACTGGATTTTTCAAGTTTTTGGTCCATACCTACCCAGTAGACGGACACTTTGTCCGCCTACTGAAAGTTGGGTGTTTTGCAGCTCCAGTAGACGGACAAGGCCATTTTCAAGTGATTATTTAAGAAATCGCCTGTTACACCAATTCCACGTCGCCAGGTGAATAACAACACACTGATGAAATGAGATTCATTGAATTGAAACGAAAAATGTGATTTCCATGCCTTATTTCCTTAGAGCACCTCCACAACCAAACAGATAACTCCATCGAGGGTTTTCAGTACAAGCAGTGTTGCACAACTTATACTTGCACACACACATTATATGTATAATCACTGTTATACTGAACTACGTAATATAGTTCTTTGAGATAATTTTTAATCCTACCCGTTCTTTGAAACCACTCGATGATTGAATTGTACCTTACCTAAACATTTTCCTTATCAAGGCTAAAATGGGCCCTACAAATTGATTCTCAGGTAGGATATGGCGCATCTGATTGAATCCGCCTGATATCCGTGTTTTGCAAAAATCATTCAAAAACACGCGTATTTGGTTCATGAGTGCATCTCCAAAACATGAATTATGATGTTTAGCCAAAAGTTGAACATCTTATGAGAAATTTGCCATTTTACTGAATGAAAATTGGCCTACTTTAAGCTGAGAAAATCTGGGAAAATTATTATGTTCCTTTCTCTCTCTTTCCCTTGATAGATTGGTCTTTTTCGCACTCTCGTCGTTCACTTATGAATTAAAGTAGGTGAGCATCACCTATATTTCTTTCCTTTTTTTCTGAGTTTTTCAAACATTATTGACCGTTGCAGCCTGAAGACTACTCTTTTGAAATGGAGACCAGACTTCGAGATGGCAGCGGATGAATACTCCAAAGCTGGTGAGTCAACAGTTTGAATAACGATAGCTTTGTTGATGATGCCTCCTCGGTAGACTGCTGTCAAAGGTGAATATTTCCGTATTGGTTATTCTTTCATGACGTCATAAATTAACCTCCCGCAAAAGTCGGCCATGATTGACCACTCAATGCCTCACCACATTCAAGTAGGGTGGAGTGGGGTAATTGCGTACCAAAATTTCAATAGTTCAACTTTAACCTCACATAGCTCTGCCCCAGTTACAGCTAGAATGATATTTTTTTCTTTAAAATTTACGCAATTTAATGTTGATTACAATCGCTGGATTGATATTTTAATTTTTCAACTTCTTCGTAGCTCTCAGCTCTATTTTTTAAAACGACCTCCTTGCTACACATTTCCCCGGTGAAATGGGGCAAATGTGTAAGTGGTTCTGTTTTCTAATTTCTTATCAACTCAAATATTTACGGGGCAAATGCGTGAAAAGGCCACTAAAAACAAACAAAACGGGTTATTCAGAATTTTTTTTGCGACATTTTTTCCAGTAGAAACAAATTTTTTTCTCCAACAAGTGCTAACAAGGGGGAAATAAAGGAAGGATATTAGTGATAAAAAGAAAGGTCAAACCAAAAATAAGTGACTTAGATCAAAAGGAGAAGAAAATTAACCACCAAACAAGCAAAAAATATTTATTTTATAAAAATAAACGTAAAATCATGCACCTGCTGCCACACATTTGCCCCTTGGAGAGCTTACACTTTTCCCCCTACATGGTAAAATCAAGGGGCATTTGTATACCACAGCCAATTCTCCAGAATACGGAAGTTTCAAGAGTTGTATACTATTATAATCATTAAAAGTACTTACCAGAATATGAAAACTGGACGGAATGACACACAAAACTTACATTGACAGTCCATTTACAAGAAATTTGCACAAAGCACTGCACTTGACTCATGAGTGAAAAGGGACTCTCCACGAAAACAAGTTGGTAGCACATGAGAGCGCGGTCAGAGTACAACCAACTTTTGTGATAAGACGTATCTGATAGAGAACGTAACCATAGAGAAGACATTCGAAAATCCAGTTTCACTTGGCGCCATTTTTTGAACCGTTTACACATTTTCCCCGTTTACACAATTACCCCACTCCATGCTATTTTAATGAAATTCATACAGCAATAATGTAGAGCCTGTGGACTTCTTGGATTCACGGAATTTGTCACTTATGCTCACCTTACTTCTCAAATTCTTAAACAATAATTGTAAAATGTGTCACAATCTGTTCTTTGACCTTTTTCCAAGCGATACCTACGCATTGCAGACCTTTTTGATGTAGTTTCACGAAGTCGAGAGTCAATATCCTCGTGAGAAATCCAGTCTGCGGACTTAATAGCGTAATATAAATATTATTCGTCTACAAGTACCTGATATAATCTCACTTAGCTTACCATAAGCAATACATGAACTGATGTTACTTCTGCCTTTTTTCTGCATCCCTTGATGTGTTCACTAGGTAAATTGCTATTTGCATCCAATGGTTATAGTCAGAAAGAGATGCTTTTATTATAGGAAAAAAGACGGGTTTGCCATCGTCGAAAATTTGATAAAACTCACAAAAAATAAAATGAACGTATTTAGGGGGTCTCATTCGGTCAACTTCCTCGTTCTGGGTCAGTATTTCCCTAAATAGCAGGGGCTCAAACTTTAAAAGTTGTACCAAAATTTGAAATGTTCAAGGTACCAGTCCTTCATGCCTGGTGTTAAGGGGGTCTCAGTCAGTCGCCGTTCGTTCGTTGTTCCGGGTCAGTATTTCCCTAAATTGCCGGGGCTCAAATTTTAAAAGTTGTACCTAAATTTGAAATGTTCAAGGATTTTCGAAATTCAAAGTGCAGTAGTCTAGGAAATTGAAAAACTAAAAGATTGCCGCTGGAATAATCAAAATCGAACAATAATTGCCAGAGAAATATTGGAAAAACCAAACATAATAAACTGTTTTTCCCATATAGGTATCTGGCAATTATTTTTCGATTTCTATGATTCCAGTGGCAATCTTTTAGTTTTTCAATTCCCTACTCACATACATCAATGAATTTCGAAAATCCTTGAACATTTCAAATTTAGGTACAACCTTTAAAGTTTGAGCCCCTGCAATTTAGGGAAATACTGACCCGGGACGACGAACGAACGGCGACCGACTGAAACCCCATTAACACCTGGCATGGAGGACTGGTCAATGATGGCCGACGCTCAGGTATCAGCTCTTATCATTGCCTTATCGCTATTAATTCTCAGTTCGATTTCAGTTATAATAAATTATTTTAGTGTTGATTGACACGACGGAACAACCAATTGATCGGTTGGACGTATCTTTTGATATATCAATACTGATTCAAATGGAAAGTTAATGATACTAAAAAAAATCGTTTTTCCGAAGCAGGTATTTCTATAAAAATGAATTCCTGTATCACTATTCAAAACAGAAATGATTATCAGATTTTTATGATATTTTTGACTGACTTTAAAATTAAAATGCCCAAGGAGGAGGAATCTCAACTCGGTGTGTCATGAGACAATTTTTTGTCATTTTTTTAAAAATTGGATTGCGTCATTTTTTGGAGTATTTGTCCATTTTAGTAAATACCAAAACCTACTTTTTAGGTAATATGCCAATAGGTAAATTAAGACCTATTTTTCGTGTTTTTGTTTTCAGCTACCTGTTTCAAGTTGGCTAAATCTTATGAACAGTGCAAGGACTGTCACATCAAAGCTTCTGACTGTCACCGTCAGAATCGATCGTATCCTTTACTTAGTCTATAACAGCATATTAATTTCTGCTCTTTTCAACTAATGTTCATGTTTTGGAATTTAAACAATTTTTGACTTGAATGATTGGTTATTCGGATTGTGTCAAAGTGGAGCACTCTTTGAACTTCCAACATCTTGATTTAATTGATCATCTTATTGATTCGAGTATTTACTTGGTACTAATAAAAAGTTACTCTTTCGTCTTACATGAAAGATTTAATCGAATAAAATGTGCTTCATTCTGTTGTAATTCACTTGGATATGGGTCATTTCAAAATTTGGGGTTATTTTGTCCTCTAACTTTTCCATAAATTTTTGTTGAAATGAATGAATGAATTTTGTTTTTCTCCCGTAAACGTCCTTTGTTTTGACCACTGAGGCAGATCCTGAAGTGGGCGCACACTTTATCAAGTAGTTTCAAATTTATAGAATTTTGAATTTTTTCCATAATTTCGACTTTGTAGGGAGAGAGAAAACCAAGGGTCAGTTGAACTCATGAAACCTTTTTATTCCTTCAAAATACGAGAATCTTAGTTTAGGAGAGTCTCTTTTATTTATCGCAATCACAGCGGTTTAGCTGAAGCTGGAAGTCCAGTAGAGGTAGAAGGAACAGCACACGTAGACGGTTCATCCAAGGTTGACTAGAACTTCTGCACATAAAATGTTGTTGTAATTACTGATGTAACCTATGGATAACTACTAATACCAAGAATATACACCAAGAGGTCAAATTTAACCATTATCTTGGTGAACCATGAGCAAAACTTCTCCCCCTGCAATTCCATCTCTCTTCCTACAAACCAGCCTGTTCCCAGAAGTTGTAGGGAGAGAGATTTGTGAGGTTATCACTCTCTACTGGCCTCACCATTATTGATTCTGAACGTTAGAAAAAATAAATAACACTATGGCATTCATAATTGTAATTTGAGTTTAATTATACGTAGTTGAACACTTACCCTGATGAGTGAGGTGGTTGTAGGGATGGAGAAAGTATTAATCTACTCTCAAAGCTTCAACACTTCACAACATAACCCACACAACTGGGAGCTTGGAAATTCAACAAACTTCAGTAGCTTCGGAAGCCATCTTGCAGCAGTGTTCACTTTTGTTTTTCATAACACGAAATAATCGTTTTCCAGGAGTGGGCGGGCATTTCAAAAAAATTGTAGGGAGAGAGATTAAAACCTTGTGACAGCATCAAAACATGGCAAAACCGCTTCCAATTCAAAGAATTTTCGTTCGTTTCTAATTTATTGCTGAAGAGAAGAGTAATCTGGACCAATAACATTTTTTATTTAAATTAAAACATGAATATAGAGTTCTCCAAAATTTTTCGAAGTTTTTTCACTTCTACCCTTTGTGACAGGTGTAGGGAGAGAGAATTTGGATCATTATTGATTTTTAATTATCTGACTTAATTGACTTTGTGAAATTCATTCTATGTGATCTTTGTAGACACCAACCTGTTGTATCTCCCTGAAAAAATTCTGAATTTGCAAGACAAATAGAGTGTTCACAAAAGCTGCGTGACAAGAAATAACCCCAAATTTTGAAATTACCCATATAACCACCAAGGAACTCAATTTCTTGTCCTGGGACAATATCTTCTCTTCGTCTCGATCCTTCCGCACCCTGGCGACTGATGTGGGAAATGGGCTTCACTTTGGCTCTCAATCTGAAGTCAAGTTGTTCTTAAACCAAGAATTTGTATACTAGGTGTATTGAGGTGGGTTCACAAGTGTCCGACTCTGCGTTTCCTTCCGACATTCCATTTGGGTGTTCACAGGCGTCCGTTTTCCGACGCGCTTTTCATTGCATTATTGCGACCCCCACCTCCCTCTTTCCACGCCCACCACCCACTTTTACCCCCCTCTCTCCGACTCTTTCCGTCTGTTCTTGGCCAATCAGCGGGCAGAATGCAGAGTTGGATGCTTGTGAACCCACCTTTAGTTGAGGTCAACCCTAAGGTGACATCGAGTCACCTGGATTGGTAATGAGGTCAGACTACTTCATTGACTACCTATTCAATTAAATAATTTAATTTCCCATTCACATAACTTGGTATTATTCTAAACGTTTTCCGTATTTCCTTAACTCGTCTGTTACCAGATTGTTCTACGCCGCAAGGTAATAAAATACTCTCAAATGGAGCCAATGAAGGTATTATTACTAACACGAGGAGTCCTCACTTCGTCCAGTTGGTCTGATATTGGCTGCTATTCCTTCGAAAAGAAATACCATATTGGAAAATATTAAAGGACACACAATTAGGATGGATATTTCCATGACATGATGATTGATCGTCGAGAACGAGGAGAGAAACGAATAGAAAATTTCAAGGACTTTTCAAAAATAATTTTTATTGGCGTCGTAAATATTTATAATTCAGCCTTAATAAATATTATGATACATTTGTGTTGAAATGAAAGAAATGATTGTTCCTCAGAAAATATTTACAACAGGCTAACCCCTATTAGAATATATATTAGAAAATTGTTAAAATAGACTTTTTAGGACGTCCCACATTAAGACTTGGGCGTCCTTATGCGATCGATCTGGGGTGAAGTTGGACAACACTCAACAGAAAAAAAAAATAACCACACAGTAATCCGTTTTAGACCATTCTGAATCCAAATCCACGAGAAAAACCATAGGTGAATGTCTGTGTGTGTGTGTGTGACAAAATCTTGAGTCGTCTGCTCAGGCCTTAGTTCTCAACCGATTTTCCTGGTTCTTTTTTTGTTCGTCGCGGAAAACTATCTAGTTGTGCACTACGTCGCCGGAATTTCGAATTTTGCCTTTTACGGGGGGGAGGGGGGGTTAATGCTCAAAAAAACGTGCGTTTTTGGGCAAAATCTTGTGTACTCTGCCCAGGCCTCAATTTCCAACCGATTTTCGTGGTTCTTTTTTTATTCAACGCGGAAACCTATCTAGTTGTGCACTACTTCGCCGGAATGTCGAATTTAGCCTTTTAAGGGGGGAAGGGGTTAATGCTCAACAATTTTTTTTAATATAAAATTTAGGCAGCTCCCGTGCCCAGACAACTGGCACTCTATTTATTTTTTCAGAGACGTTTTTTGTTTCCAAATCCCGGTACTCTTTTTTCCAAAGACCGGAAACTCTCGCCTCTCTTCATTAAGCACAAATCTTTCGCCTTTTACCAAAACAGTGTTGTTCCACTCAGAAGTAAAACTAATGTTGAATACGACGAAGTTGCATGTCTTAGTAAATGTACAAACTTTTTCTCTCGACACTCCTAATCAGACGTAAATCGTAATATTTGAGGTAAAAACAAGAGAATACGACTTAAGACACTGATTGGAAATTGCGTAATTCAACGTGTTTTGTTATGCATGACGTTTGCGCTAACGGAAGTTCTGGATACCTATTCATTTGCTACCAAGCAAACTTTGATCAGTGTTTTTTGAACAAAACTAAATGAAATTTAGCGCTGAAGATGGGTAAAATTGCTTAAATTTTTAACCAAGTGGATTTGGATTAGACAAACTAACTTTTTCGAGGACAGTCCCTAGTTATTGAGGTATTCTGCACGCGATTGCTTCGAATTTCTCTATAAATACAATCGAGATCATCTCATTTCTTCTCCTCTAAATACAGGGTGTTTCACGAAAAGGTTACACCCCCTTCATTTCCGCAAAATACAGCGTAAAAAATTCCGATCAACTCAATTTTTCATTATTTTTTGTGAGGATCTCAGGAAAAATACTTTTGCGCAAAAAAGTTGTGCGCAATCGTGCGCAATTGACACTAACTTCATTTTTTCAAACGAAACCCCCCTTTTTTATTACAGATTCGGATTCTACTTCAAATTTCATGAAAAATTCATACCCGAATCGATTTGTTTTATTTCGCGCAACCTGGCTTTTTGAACGCTCTAAGTTGCGCAACTCCACAATTGCGCAAAAATTAGGTTTTGGAGAACCCTAAGTGTGGCACATCTCTTTTCATCATTTTTTGACGCTGAATCACAGGGTGTCATCGGTTTTGAGAAAGACCAAGATTTCAAGAGGAAAAATTAACATTTCTTTCACGAAAACATCAGTTTTGAGGTCGAAATCAAGTTTATTTTTTATTTTCTCACCTCCTTTTAAACCACGGGCTTGGGGCCGTCTACGGTGGAGTTAAAAATAAAAACTGGCAGCACAATCATGCTTGAACCGAATAAAATTGCCTAAAAACTCATAACGATTTAAAAAGAGCGATTTTTTCACTAATAGCAACCGAATTTTTGGCCGCCATTTAGACAAATTTCAGTCAAATTGAAAAACGGATGACACCATGTGATTTAGCGTAAAAAAAATGATGAAAAAACATGTCACACTTAGGGTTCTTCAAAATCTAATTTTTGTGCAATTGTGGAGTTGCGCAACTTAGAGCGTTCAAAAAGCGAGGTTGCGCGCAATAAAAAATATCGGTTCGGGTACGAATTTTTCGTGAATTTTGTCGTAGAATCCGAATCTGTTATAAAAGGGGGGGAGTTCCATATCAAAAAATTAAGTTAGTGTCAATTGCGCACAACTTTTTTGCGCAAAAGTATTTTTCCTGAGATCCTCACAAAAAAATCATGAAGAATTGCGTTCGTCGGAATTTTTTACGCTGTATTTTGCGAAAACGATGGGGGTGTAACCTTTTCGTGAAACACACTGTGTATGTGCTAAATATTCAAAGAAACAAAAATGGGGTAGATTAGTGGAAGTTGGCAATTTGCTGGACAAGAATTAACACGCGTCTTGTTCTGTGGCGTAGGAGTTTGGAGCAGGCTGTGCTAGTTTGCAAAGATCTTGGCAACCTGAATGATGTTGCTCCGCTGGCGGACAAAGCGTCCACCTTCTATCAGCAGCAGGGTTCCTATGACGCAGCTGCTGCTGCCCTTGATAAAGCAGCCAAAATCATCGAACCCACTCAGCCTGAGAATGCTCTTCGGCTCTACCAGAGAGCGGCGGATGTAGTGACGGTAATATTATATCATATTATAATGAATAATTTTCAAATAAATTTCTGTTTATTGGATTTAATTTTTCGATTTCTTCTTAATGTTAGGGTGAGGACAGCCCAAGGCAGGCGGCCGAGTACGTCAGCAAGGTTGCTCGAATACTTGTCAAACTGCAAATGTAAGTTTTCAGCACGTGAACTTTTTTGAATCCTCTAGAGGTTCAGAGTGTCCATTCTAATGTCGTCTTCTTCGCAGGTACGATCAAGCTGCTGACGCCATCAGACGTGAAATAGGCCTCCATCAGCAGTCGGAAAGTTTGTCCGCCATTGGACGTCTTGCTGTGGCTCTAGTCCTCGTGCAGCTTGCTAGAGGTGACACCGTTGCGGCTGAGAAAGCCTTCAAAGAGTGGGGTAACTGCTGTGATGCCCCAGAGGTGATTTGATATCCATACATACATACATTATTAAGGGGAAAATGAATGTGTCCTCCACTACTACAGTTGCTGTTCAGCTCATTTTCAGGGGTCTCATTCCATTTGCTAGTAATGGTTAATTGACTGTGTTTTAAATAAGGTGTATGTTTTAAATTGGTGACTTGCCTATTTCAATTCAACACTACCTTTTCTTGTTAGAAATTAGAACCGTAGATGTGGTAGGGCAACTACATAGCAAGGACTTGTGGAATTTACAATTTATAGAAAAAGTCTTCTTCTTTTTCCAATTCTGTTGACTGTAACGTTCAGTCGTGTTATCACGTGGGATACTAATGAAAAATAGTCCAGTTTTTCTTGTTTCGTTTCTTTTCACTTATTCTTCTTCACTCCTTCATCCTGTATAATAATAATAATATTTATTTATTAGTGATATATAAATACAGGCAATATGCCTAGTTACATTGATATCACAGGTTAAAATAACAATAAAAGATAACAAGTAAGGTAACTATTTCAGATATACATATTTTTACTAACTTTTCACTTTTTGCTTAGCTTCTCTGTCCATATTTGCTTCAACACGCGGATGCATCCCCCTTTAAATGTTCCAAATGTGTCTTGGAAGATATCTAACTCCGAGTTAATCGCAGAGACCTGGTTGAAAGCAATTAGCGACCGTTGGTGCAATGAGTTGCGGTGCGCTACTGTACAGCTGTTGGTCGGATCAAACAGATCTGTCTGCCACCATGGCCACCATGTCCATCCCACCTCTCAACACTTTGTACAGGGAGGCCAGATCCGACCATTGGCGACGAACTACCAAGGGAACCAACTCGTAGTTTTGACACAGTACAGCGTAGTTTGCCCTGGAATTATATGTGCCCGAGTCCTTGTATTTCAGGTACCTCGCAAATCGTTTCTGGATTTTTTCAAATTGAGAGATATATTTCACTTGAGAACTCCAACTGAGCACGCACAAGCGAATAATACAAACATTTGATTGTAGCAACGTCATTCAGGTTTCTCGAGTTCCGTACCACAAAGCCCAGCATACCAGAGGCCTTAAGGGCTACCTGGCTGACATGTTCTTTAAAGGTAAGGGCAGAGGCGAATATCACCCACAGATCGCGCACTTTACGGACTCTAGCCAGCGAATGGCCCTTGATGTTGTAGTGATAGGTGATTCTGGTTGGTTTCCGGGTAAATGACATTGCCATACATTTATCGATATTTAAGGGAAGTCGGTTTTTCCTGCTCCAGTCGCGAATCCGTTCCAGATCCCCTTGTAGAAGCAGCTGAGATGAAAAATCCGTTATTCGTCGGAAAATTTCCACATCATCAGCATATATGAGGAACAGGTATGTCCTGTTGTTCCTTCATCTCCTTCTCTTCCCCCAATCCTGCATTGTTGGTCTTTTCTCTCCTCATCCTGAGATATTCGGACTCAGGATTCTTGAGCTATTTCTCACATTCAACAATCAGTAGCTGTGGTAGAGAAAGCGAGAACTCCTGGTATCAGATCCTAGTTGCTCTACAAGTTTTTCCACCACATTACTGTTTTTGGTTTATAATTTTCAATAATGACACTTTGGAGTCGACCAAGAAATTTTTTTTTTTTTTTTTACCACCCTCAAAATTTCTTGGTTTACGTTTCAAGGTACGTAGAATCCAAAAATCGAATAAAAATGTGGCCGTCCGTCCTCCGTACGCGGTACTTTCCTCAGTTAGCATTGACCAATTTCGATGAAATTTGGAATGTAGGCTCCATTTGGGGTCTAGTTGTGCCCCGAAGCTTTTGGTTGACGTAGGTCACTTCTAAGGGTTAAAATTTGGAAAACGCCCTCGAAAAATTTCGATATAAAGGTATTGTTTTTTCATCAATTAAGATACCTAGTATTGCATTTTTAGAGACCACGCGGAGCCCTGTAGGACAAACCTTACTCTCCCTACGAGACCTTAAGGGTTGGACTTACGATAAATCTGAAACCCGAGTGTGAACCGCAAAAGAGGCCTAATCTCCGTTCAAATTTTAGCTGACCGAAATGCGTTCTATGTTTTTCTTCAAGTTGGTTGGTGGTAACAATGGCAAAGCCGTGTTCTTTGCAGACGAGTGATCTATTTAGAAAAAATAAACCTTTGTGTAATAATTTGCAGCGATTTTTTTCTTTTTAAAGTGATAATAGTGCTAGACAGTTGAAAGCATCAAGAAAACCACAAACTTCCTCTTTCCCTTCTTCGTTTTTCTTGTTTTGTTTCTTTCCAGCAGCTGTTGTTTCTCCATCCCAATTTCTTCACCCAATCCTGCATTCTTGGTCTTCTCCCTCTTCATCCAGAGATTTCATCCACTTTATTCATATCCGTGATTTTTGAGCTATTTCTCAACATGCAACATTCAGTACCTGTAGTAGAGATAGAGAGAACACCTGGTATCACATCCTTTGGTTGATCCCCAAGTTTTTCCATCGAATTCTTGTTTTCAGTTGAGTGCAGCAAGAAAAGCTTCTCCAACATCTTCTTTCCCTCCTTCGTTTGTCCCACATTCTTTGTATTCTCCTTCCTCTAGTTAAATAAAAAAAAAATAAAAACGTCACAAACTCCCAGGCTGACTGGCTTCAACTTCGAATATCTTACCAGAACAGGTTCATTAAATAAACTACCTACCCAACGGCCGCTGGTTCTTCTCCCTCCTCCTCACACTTCTGCCTTCCCTCCTCGATCTCTTCTAATTCCCTCCCCTAATTCGCTTAGTTCTTCTTCTTCTCGAGCTTTTTATCACATTCAGTTAAGGTTATTAAACGTGACTAACATCATCCAGAATATACTCTCCAACAATATCATGCCCGAACTTAGCAAGTTTTCAGAAATGTTGCCGATCACTCAGACTGAACGATCGTATTTGATCGTATCTGATACTCATGAACTCATGAGTATCAGACGGCGTTCGAACGATGAGTCAATCAACAAGGCTCAAAATAGGACTAAACCATCATGGCAATTGGTCCATAAGGAATTGAACTCAAAATCGCGTACACTGTCGTCAAATCCAGATCTACATTGTGATGGTTTTAAGCCAAAGCTTTCGATCTTGTACCGTTCAATCTGCTGCTTGAGAAGCTCTCACACTACGGTTTTGTTGACGGAGCACTTTCTTTTTTCAAGATTTATTTGTCAGGATGGAACCAAGTCGTATCCTATAATGGGAAGCGTTCGCACGAGGAGTCAATTCCGTGCGGAATAAAACAGGGTTCCGGGCTCGGGCCCTGTTTATTCATCATTTACATCAATGATCTCTTGTATATTACGCAAAATTCTTTCCATTTAACGTTGTTTGCTGACGATATCTCAGCCGTGGTCCGTGGTTCATCAGAAGCGGTTCTTCGTTCTAACCTGAATAAAGTTTCAACAGCAATCAAGGATTGGTGTAAGATTAATGCTCTACTGTTGAATGAGGAGAAAACTCAAATACTAAGCATTCAATTGAATGGACGTTTGTCGCAACATATCAATCTTCTCGGCCTTGAGGTGGACAGTCGTCTTTCATGGGCGAGTCATGTGTAGTTACTGTCGGCTAGACTGGCTTCTTCAATTTTCATGCTGCGGAGATTGTCCTCTATGATTTCCCCTGACATCCTTCGTACCGTTTACCATGCTTGTTTCCAGAGCCGAATATCCTATTGCGTAATTATGTGGGGCAGCTCTGCTCATTCCACCTCCATATTTAAGCTTCAGAAAAAAGCTATTCGAATTCTTCTAAAGCTAGGCTGGCAGGGGAGTTGCCGTGGTCATTTTAGGGAACTAAATATCCTCACTCTCCCGAGCCTGTACGCCCTCTCTTGTCTGTTGTACGTACACCAGAATCTGGATTCTATCGAGTGTGGATCTGACCGTCATGAGTACTTGACGAGGAACAGAGACAAATTGTGTCCACCTCCAGTTCGTCTCGCTGCTTCGTGGTCGACGAATCCCATTCAGGTCGGAGCTCGTTTGCTCAATCATTTGCCGGACCACTTCCGTAACCTCTCGCAAGCTACCTTCAATAACCATATGAAGCGTTGTCTCATAGCAGCTGAGTTGTACACTCTTGAGGAGTTCTATGACGTCACTTTTTTGTGAAAGTTATTGATGATTTATTCTGGTGTCCCCTTACTCTTTGTTTGCTTTTATACCTATTGTTGTGTATATACACAACAGTTACATACATAGTAAATACATAGTACATATAGTTAATTTATATTGTGTAATTTCCTATTATGTTGACGTTTGTAATGCCCATGTAGGTTCTACAAATAAAAATGTATTATTATTATTATTATTCCAGGTGCAAACACTCGAAATGCTTCTGCAAGCGTATGACGAGGAGGAACCTGAAGATGCCCGCCGAGCGCTCAACAGCCCATTCATCAAACACATGGATGTAGAGTACGCCCGACTGGCCAGAGACCTCCCACTCCCCGAATGCACCGTCGTTGGACCTCCCAAGGCTTCTGTGAGGCCAAATGCTGCACCGTCATATGTCTCCCCTAACTCCAAACCTAATCAAGTAAATATTTATCTTCCTTGTCAATTTTTAAAAAGGTATGGTTTTTTTTTCACAAAATGGAGACCCCTCTTTCATGTCTGCTCAGTTTGGGCAAAAGGTGTAGTAGTTCCTCTATACTCATTACACATGCACAGTGATCCCACTTGAGAAGACATTAAAAAACCAGTTTCCCCTTATTGGTAACTGATAGGGAAAGCAATAATGCAAGAGGAGTCTGGGAAAACCAAGTCAATAGCAAGATAATCTCAAGTTGCAGTTCCCAAAAACAATAGTTCCTCGTAACATTGATACCCATAGTGGAATATGACCCGTGCACATTAAGGGTGTACCTTATTTTACATTTTACGACTTTTATTTTTTGAAGTTCTTGTACCATTGGGCACTTAAGTACCTCCCAAAAAATTGGTCACCCTCGGACAACGCTAACTACCTAAGTTAATTACATGTCAACCACCGAAGTGGCAGCTTATTTCGAAACACCAACATTTCTCTTGCGTCTCGTTCTAGTCCGATTGAGTTCAACACTGTACACGTTGTTTGAGAAGGTCTGATTAACCTCTGGTAAACATTTGAACTCGACCATGTAGGGATAGCGGGCTGAAGAAATGTTTTAATAAACTGAAACTGAGGTTTCCAGGTAGAAAACGGCCCTCGGGGCTGGAGCTTCGGATGGCGATGATATATCGATATCGATGGCTAAGAGACAACTTGTGATATAAAAATTCTACTGGTTTCAGGAAAAACTCTTCTATTTTGCTTGCTTTCGTTTTTTTTTGGCAGTCAGGCAGGTAAGAAAATCTTTATGAACTGTTGTGATCAGCAACCTCTTCGCATTTCTGTCCGTTCGCTTCCTTAGCTCATGTGGTAGGAGCTCCGATTCAGAATTGGAATGATAGGAGATCGATCCCCAGTAGAAGGAAGTTAATTTTTGATGATTCAACAGTATGGCGCAGTCGTATCGGACCCGAATGGTCTCCTCAGCATTTCTCAGAGAAACAATAATTTATTAAGATAAGGTCATCGAAACAACTCCTTCCCAAGACACGAGTCGAGCCACCGCCTATTCGGACAAATAGCCTGAATGGCATGAGTCGGAGCCCCGTCAATAAGTAACAATAATAAATAATTCCGAAGCCAGTCAAAAATACGCGTTCTCACTGGGTTGCAAAACGCCGGCCAAAGCAGCCTCACTGACTATGTAACGGAGTACCTAAGATTTCCTAAGGGGGGGGGGGGGATGTGGTGATCAGCTTCTTCTTCGCATTTCTGTCCATTCGCTTCCTTAGCTCAGTGGTAGGAGCTCCAATTCAGAATCAGAATGATAGGAGATCGATCCCCGCTCGAAGGAAGTTAATTTTTGATGGTTCAACAAAACCTTAGGTGGAGTTGTAACTCGTAAGATACGTGGAAGGGTCTGCGTCTTCAGGTTAAGTGGGATTCAAACCCATTTTAAAAAACCTCCTTTTCTCCCACGTTGGAACTCAGCCCGGAACTGTTCAACACATTACTTCGGGCTGAGTCCTGGGGCGTTGATTGCTTTGGATCTATATAAAAGGTAGCTAAACGTGTTGATAACACTTGTTGTCTTAACTGTTGTTCATAACAAGTGTTGCTTAACTTGAAATTAAACATTTCCAGTGGCTCGAACAAAAAAGAGGACCACAGCACTGGATTCCCATTTTTTTCATATCACATTTTGTCTCTTAGCCATCGACATCTTACGTTTGATATATCGATATATTTACGGTATTATGTATCAGCCAATATCGATATAGTTACACAATAGTACAGTTTGTACACAATAATGTACCATCCTCCCTCCTTGAGGGCTACATATTGTGTTGTTTTCCCTGTCCAGTCTTGAGTCTTGAGTAATTCTATCAAATATTGTTCATTCCAAGAGTGCCTAATATAGTCTAAAATAAATCAAGGTTTCGTAAGTATCAAATATATTACCGATTTACCTTGCTTTATCTGTTTTCAGGAAGAAAAACCCCAGCCGTCACCAGGAAACCGCGAAGAAGAGGATGAATTCAGTCTTTGTTAAGTTTTGACAATTTTCTATTACATTGTTCTCTCTTTTTAAACACACACTTAGGAATCCTATTTTTCTTCCATCATGGCGGATTTAACCTTACCTACCTATCCAGTATCCTTCCTAATAGCTGGTATCTCCATTTATAAAGATTGGAATTTGCCTTTTATCCTTAAACATGATTACTGTGGCTGTTCTCGTGATCATCGGTACTCCAATTTCAAGTAGGTTCGTTCCACACTTGAAATGTCGACTATGAGCAATTCGCATTTAGCAAATCATGGAGTCACTTTACCAGTCATCGGCTCTCTCAATGAGAATTTCAAAGGTCAAACTCTCAGCTGCATATTTATCCCCTTTGAGCAGTCCGCGACGACAAGGCGTGCTAAAAATTAATAACTGCTTTGATGCTTTCTCGTGTAAAAGTTACCAACTTGTGAAACTCGAGAGAAAACCGTGTCACGTTGTCTTTGGAAATTCACATCTTCGAATGGTTATAAACCAGATCGGAGGTACCTTTTTACCTGCGACTCAGAACCTGCAATTAAGGATGGCAACTAATTGAAACATCGATGCAACGATGAGAGCAAACAAATTGTAGATAGTTGAAAAATGTGTTTTCAAGCTTTTCTCACCCACTGCATTCCACCTTTCCATTATCTTGGTTCACGAAATATTTCCATTTACCAGTTTTTTGGGGCATTTGAACTGAAACGAGAATGGGAGCTGTAAATAAGAGCACAAGAGCGATTTCAGTGGTTTCCCCGTATCATTAAGGGGGTCTCAGTCGATCGCCGTTCGTTCCTCGTTAGTATTTCTCTCAAGAACCAAAGTTTAAAACGCTCAAAGTTTAAAAGTTGTCCCTAAATTTGAAATTTTCAAGGATTCATGAAATTTATTAGTGCGTCTGCCTAGAGAATTGAAAAACTAAAACATTGCCGCTGGAATCATCAAAATCGAACTATAATGGGGTATTGCAGTCAATTTTTTAAACATTTTTTTTTTCAAAAGAGTATGGCTCAGGAATAACGGTAATCGGGTCTGTTCGTCGAGAAAATGTTTTTAAAAATCAGAGAAGCTAAAAAAAGTTGAAGATTTGAATGGTGTGACGTTGCTAGCCAATCATGACGTAGCTAGCCAAAACTGTCTTTGAAAAAAGTATCCATGCACAGAGAAGAGATGAAACCCTTTTCTGATTTGAAGTCAAAACCACAAACGAAGCGAACAGAAAACAACCGATTAGAGACGGCAGACGTAGGTAACGCTAGCGATTGAATCATAAAGTAACACTATCTGAAATGAGAATCTCTTGGATACTACAAAATACTACTCACACACGCGCGTGGCGTAGTGTGTGTGCATTTATGGCGGCCCGCCTTTTTTTTTTCAAACGTGTAATCTCTCTAATTACTTTTTCTACCACATGTTATAGTATCATTGGGCTAAAAGTTGGAGTATGTAGGTTTTCAAGAGTGCTGAAATCAAATTTGAGGTCAAAAACCTGAATTTCCGACGCACCGAAATACCCCATTGCCAGCCAAAAGAGGGAAAAACCGTTTATTCACTAACTAAATTTTACCACTTTTCGCCAGCAATTTTTGTTCGATTTTGATGATTCCAGCGGCATTCTTTTAGTTTTTCAATTCCCTAGGTAGATGCACTAATAAATTTCAAAAATCATTGAAAATTTCAAATTTAGGTACAGTTTTTAAGCTTTGAGCGCTGGTTTTTGAGAGAAATACTAACGAGGAACGAACGGCGATCAATGGAGACTCCCTTAACACATTCAATGGGGAATTCGCCATGACACAAAGCATTCCCTACTGGCTCAAGGGAAGTGTATGACACAGAGGCATCAAAAACAGGCTCCCAATAAAATCACGTTGAATGGAGCAACCATGTTGTTGACGGAGAGTTGGAGTATATTTTTCAATTTTTTATTTGTAGGTACATGGACATTCGTTGCCTTCCTCGGCCTAAAAATTTTTTAGATGCAAGTGAATTGAATAAGTCATGTACTGTGAATATAATTTAATATTGAAGTATTTTGGTACTTCCCATGTTGCCAAAACGTGAAACGTGAAAAAGAGCAGCTAGCGCAAGCACTCGTAGACAACCGAACACGTTGGAGTAGGTAACTGTTATCAGGGCTGGGGGGGGGGTAGCGTTACGAGCTCTAGTGACCGTGAATAGTACTTCTTAACTCTGTTCGCCACCTAAAGAGAACACTACTGTCGCGATAATGGAAAATGGCGCACGCATCGGCCCATTGAAGTGAGCATTCCTTCTATCTTCTTCCATGACAGACTTTTTCAACTTTTCGCGTGTGGGAGTTGTAACAATATAGGATGAATTTCAGATTGAAATTCACCTTATTGCTCATAAAGGGGGATCGGGGTGTCCGAGAGGTTAAACGCGCGGTCACTTCGGGCAGAGAGAATGACGGGCCGTTCACTCGGTTCGCTACGAGTTTTCAGGTTCGAATCTCTCTGCCGGCCCCTCGTCCTAACCCAGGGCGGTGAGGCAATGGGTACCGACGATATCGGGAAACTCCGGGGTATCGTGGATCGCCTATGAGGTGCCCCACTTGAAAAGGTCCACAGTTTCGCCCCTTAGTTGTTGTGGCAAAAAGGAGATTATCCTACAAAAAAGCCCGGGCATTGGAGTTTTTTTTATTTTTTATTGCTCATAATTAGTCAGAGGAGGGTACCCCTTCAAACTAGTGATTAGATTAATCAGCCGGCCTGAAGAGGATATCGATTCATATCTCTATGAATCGGATATCTCTAAAGGCGTAGCTCCAACAAATCGGGAACAAACCAATTGGTTTGTCCCGTATAAAATGTAGGGTCGTCACACTCCTCTCCCTAAAACATACTTCTGGGTTTCAAACAGAAGTATGTTTGAAAAAAGTCAAAGGGACTGAAAATAGCATGAAGCCAAGGAAAGGACGTCTGGAAGCTTCGAAGGAATTCCTCCATCGTAATGGTACTATTCAAAAAGAAGAAGAAGAAGAAGAATGCCACGAATGGGTCATTTATGCCACGAATGGGCCATTTATACATAAAAGAAAAAATCAATGGAACTGAGGAGAAAGCAAACTAAATAAAGAATACAAACGGCGAAACATTCAAGTGTAATGATTGAAAAGGCAAATGCAGAAAAGGCTTATATAAAAGAAAAACGAAATTGAAATTAATAAAATGCCAGATTGGCAAAGCCTAACAAGGGAATGAGTTTAATTGCCGGATTGGCGAAATGAATGAATTTAATTGCCGGATTGGCGAAGTTTAATAAGGGAATGAATTTAATATAAATTAATAATATAGAGATTCCTTCTGGAATTCTCTTTGGGTAATTCCTTCTGGAATACCCAAGAAAAAGTGGAGGGGAAATGATGAAATAAATTCAGTGCATTTCCACCAAACCACGCTCTGCTACCATGTAACAATATAGGATGAATTTCAGATTGAAATTCACCTTATTGCTGATAATTAGTCAGAGGAGGGTGTGACGACCCTACCCCTTCAAACTAGTGATTAGATTAATCAGCCGGCCTGAAGAGGATATCGATTCATATCTCTATGAATCGGATATCTCTAAAGGCGTAGCTCCAACAAATCGGGAACAAACCAATTGGTTTGTCCCGTATAAAATGTAGGGTCGTCACACTCCTCTCCCTAAAACATACTTCTGGGTTTCAAACAGAAGTATGTTTGAAAAAAGTCAAAGGGACTGAAAATAGCATGAAGCCCAGGAAAGGAAGTCTGGAAGCTTCAAGGGAATTCCTCCATCGTAATGGTACTATTCAAAAAGAAGAAGAAGAAGAAGAAGAATGCCACGAATGGGTCATTTATGCCACGAATGGGCCATTTATACATAAAAGAAAAAATCAATGGAACTGAGGAGAAAGCAAACTAAATAAAGAATACTAACGGCGAAACATTCAAGTGTAATGATTGAAAAGGCAAACTTAGAAAAGGCTTATATAAAAGAAAAACGAAATTGAAATTAATAAAATGCCAGATTGGCAAAGCCTAACAAGGGAATGAGTTTAATTGCCGGATTGGCGAAATGAATGAATTTAATTGCCGGATTGGCGAAGTTTAATAAGGGAATGAATTTAATATAAATTAATAATATAGAGATTCCTTCTGGAATTCTCTTTGGGTAATTCCTTCTGGAATACCCAAGAAAAAGTGGAGGGGAAATGATGAAATAAATTCAGTGCATTTCCACCAAACCACGCTCTGCTACCATGTAACAATATAGGATGAATTTCAGATTGAAATTCACCCTATTGCTGATAATTAGTCAGAGGAGGGTGTGACGACCCTACCCCTTCAAACTAGTGATTAGATTAATCAGCCGGCCTGAAGAGGATATCAATTCATATCTCTATGAATCGGATATCTCTAAAGGCGTAGCTCCAACAAATCGGGAACAAACCAATTGGTTTGTCCCGTATAAAATGTAGGGTCATCACAGAGTAGATATGTGAGAAACGAAACAGCAAGTACAAAAATACTCCACTGATAAACAGGTTTCCATTATTATTCCGACATTCACGGCAAAACATATCGCACATTTTTTGAACCGTGAGTGGCAGATGATGGTATTACCTTCACACCTTGAAATATTGATAACTCTGATATTTCAACTCAAAGTACTTAGCAATAACATATTTGAGCGAAATCAAAGACCTGCTGTAAGCTGATATCAGTTTACAATCGCAAACATCGATAGTTGGGCTCGGATGTTTCAAAACATCGACGTTGCCATCCCTACCTGCAGCGCCTGCAGTGTTGCCATCACAACCAGTAACGACGACCCGTTGATTTTCCACGATTACCCACCTCTTGTCCTGCTCAAGTGCCATGCTTCCTCGACCCCTGGATTCGCATGCATCAAACGATTCCCCTTGTTAATTTATAAAATAGGTTGAAATTTGTAAATTCCCCTAGTCAATGTTAGAAACGGTAACCTACCTTCTTAGGTTACCTACTGTGACATTTCAAATAATCATCATCTAAACTTTGAAGAAAATTGTTTTTCATTCAATCAAAACGAATTCTCTGTTTTTGTTGTTCATTACTGACTGAGATGTAAGATGTAGACAACTTGTACATATTTGAATTTCGTTCTATGTGGCATTTCAATCGTTATAAAACACTAAAAGTTACCTATTTGCATTTCTTTAGCTAGCATCTTCACTTGAAAGAGTAGATTAGGTAATAACTTATTATTTCGATCGTTCAGTTATTCATAATACTTAACAGTTAAATTTGTTTCTTTTTGAAGAGCCTGATGAATAGAATTTCCCGTTATTCAACGGCGACTCTTCAACGAAACGAATACCACACTTAACGCACTAAGCATAAGAATATTGTTAAAAAAATGCTTTCTAGTGTCGATTCACCTCTGAGTTATTTATTTGTATATAGATAGGGCCCGCCCGTGATATTAGTGTATTATAAGATACAATTTCCGTTGGCTTTTATTCGTAGATTTTATTTATAAATAATTGTTAATAATTATTATAAAATCGGTTTCGCTTGAAATGTTGTGTATAAAATTGCTCGAGTTATAATATAATTATTGTCGTGTATTGTAAAAATGGTATCAGGTGAATGGATTCAGACTTATTCGTGATTGCAGAGAAAATTATTGTGGCTCAGAATTTTCCCTTCAATTCGTGAATTTTTCTCGGCGGCGGCGTGTTGTGGAGATCTCTTTCTCTTTTTCTGTGCTATCACTTGTTGAATATTATTAGATTCATGTATCTTGATGAACTAAACAATAAAAATTATTCATGAACTTGTTGAAACGATGTTATTTACTCCTCCTCGGTTATTTTGTTTTTAGAAAATTTGGTAGTCCGGAAAGTTTGGTACCAGGTTACTACTGGAGACCTAGAAGTTACTAAAGGAGATTCTTTAGGTTACCACAGAAACTTTGCATCCGTGTGGCGCCTCCTAGGTGGCGGGTCCACGACCTATAACGATCGAGTCAACCTTCCATGGTGAAACCTTGAACACTGAAATTGGAACTGTGAGAAAT
The DNA here is from genome assembly GCA_009739505.2 of Apolygus lucorum. Lineage (NCBI taxonomy): Eukaryota > Metazoa > Arthropoda > Insecta > Hemiptera > Miridae > Apolygus > Apolygus lucorum. Next base: position 28,445,573 of record CM019171.2, read on the forward strand.
TTGATGTTCGTGTAGTGCCACGAAATTTGATCGAGAATTCTCAAAAAATTAAGCTATTTTACATCAAGATCCGAGTTTGAGTCAAGCTGAGTTCACAAAGGTGCGTAACGTCCGTAATGTGAAACCGCAAAAAGAAGAGTGGGGGTGTTCCGTAATGCAGAAAGTGCGTAATGCAAAAAAGAGCGTTCACATGGCTGAATGATTACGCAGAAGCACGCAGTACGTTCTGCGCAGAATTGTTTCCAAACCAAAACAATGATTCTGGTTGTTTTGTCAATAAACGAGAACGACTCAATAAACTTTCTGTGAACAAATGACGAGTTTGTTACGAAGTTAGTCAAAGTTCATCCGTAATGGGTAAAATATCCAATTTTTGAAAACTCTGCACTACGGGTTATGGACATTGCGCACCTATGTGATCCAAGCTTTACTTTTCTGCAACCACTCTGCCCCTTCATAAGCCAATGTAAAACTTAACTGCCTGCATTTGATTCCAACTTATTTTAGTTAGGTATCTTTACATAAAGTTATTCTAGCTATAGGTACCTATTCACATCAAATTACTTTACTTCCACTCACCCATAGAATTCACGTACGCAACAACAGGTCGGAGTCAAATGGAGTGTCGAGGTTGGAGTACCTAAATAGACGCCGTTCAGTGGAATTCATAACGGTTTCGGTACACCCAGAAGAGATACATTAGGTTTAGAGGAAATCACTCGTAGAAGAGATACTGCTAGATAAGCTTTGGTCCGGAGCAGTAGGTATCCCTTACCCGTGTAGAAATCTTGATCGTGAGCACCTACCTATTAACACTACCTATTAACACCTACCTATTAACACTCATTAGTCATCCCTAATTTTTCGATTTCCAAATTTCCGTGGCGCATCCAATGTATTTGATAAAATACGTAAATAATGATTTTAAAAAATTACATTTCACTGCCTACTTAAGTTTGTGAGATTCTGGCACCTACCTGCCAACTTATTCTGATAGAAAAATATATTCTGGCGACAGAGATTATTGATCGTTCTTTTCCAATGATATTAACGTGATTTTAACAATGATTTTAACTCCAAAACATATTGTTTGATAATGCTTCCATCACAGGGTACATCCCACTAAATTAGTTCAATTTCATGCAGTAAAGAATGAAACTTTCATTTCCCTTTCTATTGCACGTAACAGTTTTACGCAATGTCATTTAAGTACTCTTAGTAAGTTGAAGAAGTAGGATCCCCATCATGACGTGCGAGGCTCGAATTTGGAAATTGATTTTTAAATCCATGATCTACGATACCAAATAATGATAATTCTATTCCACCCCTCTAGGCAACCTCCCACCACAGCGGTGAAATAGTAACAATGGACTTTTATCTGTGCTTTTGGTAGGTATTCCGCAAGAGATGCGGTATCTTGAATCCTGGCACCATGGCGTCACCAATGATTTGATTTACGGTGACCCAAAGAATAGTTCATAGAAATCCAGAGGTACCTACATCGGAATATCGAAAAATCGTGTGTTTTGTGAATATTAACCCCCATTCTCACCCTCTCCATGCTAATTTCAATACTCTGGAGTAGTAATGTGAAACTAGGAAGTTGTCTGAGCTTTTCGTGGAAATTTTAAATTTTTGTGCTCACCGAGATGAAGTAAGGCCTGAGGACTTCTCAGGTGAAATAATATTACAGATAGGTAAGTAAAAGAATAACAAAGACATTATGGAAAAGACGCTTTCTATGCAGGCGGCTGATCCATAAAGTAAAATAATAAACTATTGTGTAATCATTTGCAGCGTTTTTGGGGCCCCATCATACGAAGACCTGCTCATCCCGGCTGTAATCATAATTGCGAATACTTACCCTTCGTGTGGTTAATATTCTAAAGTCTTCATTTTGTAGGCATCATCGAGAATCTGTCTCAATAAAACGTACGATGGATATCACTTTCAGCTCATGTGGTCGTTTGGAACCTGACCGGTGAAAACGGCGAACTCTGTTTTTACGTGGACCACTTTTTATGACGTCCCACAGAACGATTTGGGCATCCTTATGCGAATAATGTGGGGTGGAGGACAACACTCAACAGGAAAAAATTAACCACGTACTTATCCGTTTTAGACCATTCTGAATCCAAATTTACGAAAAAAACCATCGGTGTACGTCTGTGTGTGTGACAAAATCTTGTGTACCTACTCTGCCCAGGGCTTACACTCCAACCGAATTCGTGTTTCTTTTTGCTTCCTCACTACAGAAGGTATATTCGTGAAAGAAGTGGAAAAAAAAGTCCTCCAAAATCAAAATTTCCACTTGCTTTTTGCGTTTTAGAGCTTCCCGAACAATTTTGGTTCCGTGTCTGTCTGTGGTCAATCTTTGTCCCGGGCAAAACTATACTAACCTGTGGTCCGATTTTGATGAAATTTTCAGGGATTGTGCGGGTTAGGTCCTAGACGGTCCCCTATCAATTTCAGCACCTTCGGACAAATAGGAGCGAGTGCGCATGCGCAAACGTGAATTTCCTGGAACCTCGGTTTCTAATGAACCGATTTTGCTCAAATTTGGAGGTTAGTTAGGGACTAACTTCTAAGAGACACCCTATAAGTTTCAATCAAATTGGTCAAGCAATAGCCGCTGCGCATGCGCGAACTTTAAATTTATTGTTACAACCAAAACTCCGCAACTATTCAACCAATTTCGATGAAATTTTCAGGGATTGTGTGGGTTAGGTCCTAGACGGTGGACCGCTCAATAAAATTCTACGTTGAAAATACAAATCTCATACTACTCGTGCCCACACTTACTTCCAGGTTCCCGTGTAAATTGATTCTTTTATTGTGTGATCAAATGTTGTGGTCGCCCCTCATCACAGTCTCTTTTGCATCTTTCTTTCTGTCATCGAGTTAGTGGTCCACAGGTCAGTTTTGAGATGAAAATTGGCACTTCGCGTTTTTTGAATGCGCCGAAATAGGATTTTACAATGCGAATTTACACATTATAATAAACTATTATAAACATTAATACCTGCAACCCGATCCCGCATATTATCGCCTATATTTTGGTATTCAATAACTCTTTGAATCATAATTTTTTCGCCAACTGATTCTATACGTCCATGTTACAATGAGTGAGGAAGCTATACTGCCCACCCAACTTGGCAGACGTTTTCATTCGACGCAGAAATCTACCTGGTTGTGCACTACAACGTCGGAATTTTGAATTTTCCATGGAGAAAAACGGGGGTTAATGCTTTAAAACCATGATTTTTCGAGCATAATCTTGTGGTACTCCTCCCAGGCCTCGATTTCCAACCGTTTTGCTTGTTTCTTTTATTGTTCAGATAACTTCCGAGTTCCACATTATTTCACCAGAGTACCTATGGCGAGTGGGGGGTGGAAATATTCACAAAACATGCGATTTTTTAATGTTTCGGTTCCTTTAAAGTTGTGTTAAACCCCCTATTTACCACAAAACGTATCAAAAAACACCGGTTCTCAACGTTTTTCTTCGGGCTTTCCCTTACATTTTGCCACTTGAAAAAAAATTAAGGCTAAAAAAAATGTTCTCGGGTTTTTACTTCGTAGGGGGGACACCCCAGAGGAGAATGAGACCAATCGCAGCCTCCTAAACCCACTAATATCGAAGGAATGAGCTTTTTGGTTTATTATTTTCAATAATAAGCCTTTGGAATCGAGCAAGAAAAAATTTGTTTAACCCCCCCCTCAAAATTTGATGTTTTACGTTTCAAGGTACGTAGAATACGAAAATCGAATAAAAAAATTTCCGTCCGTCCGCCGTACGCGGCACTTTTCTTAGCAACACTGGACCGATTTGGTTCAAATTTGGTATATGGGCTCTATTTGTGGTCTAGTTGTGCCGCGAAGCTTTTGGTTGATGTAGGACACTTCTAAGGGGTGAAAATTAAGGGTTGAAATTTTCAAGAGTGCCCTAGCTCGAAAACTCTCGAAATAAAGGTATCGTTTTTTCACCAATTTTAAATAGTACAGAATTTTTAAAAATTTTTGAGACCACCCGGAGCTCTGTAGGACAAACCGTTCGGTCCCTACGAGTACTTGAAGGTTTTCCTTCGATAAAACAGAATCATGAGTGTGAATCGCAAAAGAGGTCTAATCGCCGTTCAAATTTTATCTGACTAAAATGCGATCGCTGTTCATTTCTTCGATTTGTATACAGTTTTGCCTTCTGCGTAACCAGTAATCAAATTTCCATATCAAGCTTTCTATTTTTCGAATCGAGTGTGAAGCGTTTAGTTCTTTCTAATAAACTTGATTGTGAAGGTGTGAAGCCATTATAGTGTGGTAGGTAGTACCTACCAATAGTTGGTAGGTAAAAAAAAGTTGGTAGGTAAAACAATGTTTGTAGGTAAAAAACGCTGCAAATCATTGCTCACTGATCAGCTGAGTGAGCTCCGAAGCCATTTTCAATCCTATTGAATGGAGGTGCTCTTCCAGGCGTCTCCAGCATTCGAGGAGATCTTCTTCAACCCTCACATCACTGATCAGCTGAGTGAGCTCCAAAGCCATTTTCAATCCTATTGAATGGAGGTGCTCTTCCAGGCGTCTCCAGCATTCGAGGAGATCTTCTTCAACCCTCACATCACTGATCAGCTGAGTGAGCTCCAAAGCCATTTTCAATCCTATTGAATGGAAGTGCTCTTCCAGGCGTCTCCAGCATTCGAGGAGATCTTCTTCAACCCTCACATCACTGATCAGCTGAGTGAGCTCCAAAGCCATTTTCAATCCTATTGAATGGAGGTGCTCTTCCAGGCGTCTCCAGCATTCGAGGAGATCTTCTTCACTCTTCAGATCACTGATCAGCTGAGTGAGCTCCGAAGCCATTTTCAATCCTATTGAACGCAGGAGCTGAAATTTGAGAGGGAAGGTCAAGGGAGAATACAGATGGTGGTAGGTGCTATTGAAGGAGAACCAGTGATCTATACAGAAGGATGATCTATACACAAAATAATAAACCTTTGAGCAATGATTTGCAGCGTTTTTTTCATGGCAATGAGATGAAAATTCACAAAAACCGTTAGTTAATTTTTCGAGATAATTATGTGCGTTCCTAAATCTGTTTTCCTCAAATGGATTTTCCTTTCTTCTACATTTTTTATACTTGTCACCTATTAAGAGTAAGATCGAAAATAGGTACTCAAAGGGGGAGTAAATCATAATTGGGAAAGTCTTGTTTTGTTAAGTGATTTTAATTCAGTTTTACAAACGAAACACTATAAACTGCAGGAAAGTTAACGGTGTGAATCTGTTGCATGAAGGCTCAGATGAATCAAAAGTTGGTACAATGTTTGGTTATTCCTCCACCTCAGAGGTTCCACCAAGATATAAAACCATGGAAGAACGTTACAAAGGGTATTGGGAAGTTCACATGATGGCGGACTATTCTTGGATTTACCTCAGGCGGCAAAGTTTTCTCTACATAGATGCCGGCGATGAAACCTCTGAGGTGGAGGAATAACCAAACATTGTACCAACTTTTGATTCATCTGAGCCTCCATGAAACAGAATTACACCGTTAACTTTTCTGCAGTTTATTGTGTTTCGTTTGTAAAACTGAATTAAAATCACTTAACAAAACAAGAGTTTCCCAATTATGATTTACTCCCCCTTTGAGTACCTATTTTCGATCATACTCTTAATAGGTGACAAGTATAAAAAATATAGAAGAAAGGAAAATCCATTTGAGGAAATCAGATTTAGGATCGCACATACTTATCTCGAAAAATTAATTAACGGTTTTTGTGAATTTTCATCTCAGTGCCATGAAAAAGCTCATTCCTTCGATATTAATGGGTTTAGGAGGCTGCGATTGGTCTCATTCTCCTCTGGGGTGTCCCCCCTACAAAGTAAAAACCCGAGAACATTTTTTTTAGCCTTAATTTTTTTTCAAGTGGCAAAATGTAAGGGAAAACCCGAAGAACCGGTGTTTTTTGATACGTTTTGTGGAAAATAGGGGGTTTAACACAACTTTACTCAAAAACTAAGTACATATTCGGATTCTACATGAAATTTCCAATAAGTCTGAGTACTTTTTGAGGAGATTTGAGCAAGATGAGTGCTCACTAAAAAATGAAGAAAAGTGTGAACTAGAAAAATCTTAAAACTAGCTATATCTTGAAAATCCGACATAAACAAAAAAACTAACGTCAGATTCGGATTCAGCGCACCAAATACCTTAAGAAAAGTGGTGAAAGAACAAGGCAGCCAGACCACCCCTAAATTTTGTAATCTAGTGTTATTTATGGAGACGGTAAAAAAATTGAGTTCTCCGCTGCGTTTTTCAGTATTGTTTACTCCTTTAAGACTAGTCAAGATGTTTGCCTGACGATTATTCTCACCTGACGCCACTGAGGATAATACAGGGTGTCACTCTTACGGGCGCACCACCGGGCAGGGTTCGATTCTACTACTAATTTGCAACAAAAAATGTCTCTTAGCAATTTTTCTTTAGAGGCTTCGTTTTCGACTTATTTCACATTTAAGATTTTTTTTCGTGTTTTCGACCTTACATCACTAAAATGGCTGTAACTCCCTTAATTGATGAAGTAAATTCAAATTTGATTATATCATTAGAAAGAGCGTCAAATTTCCTATCTCCCCGATGGGGGTTTAGAAAATTTCAAATGAAACGAACGGGTGTAAAATAAACCAAAAGTAAAGAATTGGTAAAGTTTCGAAAATTTTCACTCTTTCAAAGTTTGTTTTATCGAAAGGTCGTGAACGGAAATTTCCATGCTGTAAACCTAAAAGTTGCATGAGAATCCCAGCTTTCTAACGGCGTAGTCGTTTTTTTAAAAACACCACTTATTCAGTTAGAAAATGACGTTTTTAGGGCACAAAACGATCATTTTAGGGTGTCAATCGGCGTTTTTCACCAGAAATGCTTTCCTACTTAATAAATCATTTGACATGAAATTTTGCGTAATTTTTGACGCTGAATCGAATGGTAACACTTTCCCATCTCCCCGACAAACAGATAGTACTTTTCAAGCCCTTTCTCGGTTGAACAGGGTACAACTGAGTCCTCGACTCCCAATTTGTTATCTATCGAAAAGATAAAGCTTTCCGCAAATGATCGGGACGATATTTTCAAGACAGAGGGCAAAAATTAGGTAAGTCAACAAATGGAAGGAGTGCGAGTCATCAATAACCCAGAACTCCCTTAATGACAATTTTGGATAAAACGAACAACGAGATTGAGCCCTTGCCCAACGGAAAGGGCTTGAAAAGTACTACCTGTTTGTCGAGGAGATCGGAAAGTGATTCAGCGTCAAAATTACGTAAAATTTCATGTCAAATGATTTATTAAGTTGGTAAGCATTTCTGGTGAAAAACGCCGATTGACACCCTAAAATGATCGTTTTCTGCCCTAAAAACGTCATTTTCTAACTGAATAAGTGGTGTTTTTAAAAAATGACTACACCGTTAGAAAGCTGGGATTCTCATGCAACTTTTAGGCTTACAGCATGGAAATTTCCGTTCACGACGTTTCGATAAAACAAACTTTGAAAAAGTGAAAATTTTCGAAACTTTACCAATTTTTTACTTTTGGTTTATTTTACACCCGTTCGTTTCATTTGAAATTTTCTAAAACCCTATCAGGGAGATAGGAAATTTGACGCTCTTTCTAATGATATAATCAAATTTGAATTTACTTCATCAATTAAGGGAGTTACAGCCATTTTAGTGATGTAAGGTCGAAAACACGAAAAAAATCTTAAATGTGAAATAAGTCGAAAACGAAGCCTCTGAAACAAAATTGCTATGAGAATTTTTTGTTGCAAATTAGTAGTAGAATCGAACCCTGCCCGGTGGTGCGCCCGTAAGGGTGACACCCTGTATAGCAGATTTGATGACTAAACCCCTGAATGTTGTTAAATTTTTCAGAACTTAGAGAAGGATAATAATAAGACCTGATTGAATGTTCAGTTAGTGTTATTTCTCTTACAGTCTTTAATTTTTCGTATTAAGCAGTCATAAGTTGTTTTACTTGGTCAAGAAAGTACCTACTCTCTCGACTTACATCGAAAGCTACGACGGATTGTCCAATAAAAATCGACCTACCTAATTTAGTTCATCAACCGGTCCATAAGAATTGTTTATTCAAGAGATTATAGATGGAATAAAACACTTCCACATTTCAAATGCCAATTTTTTTCTAAATTCATGGACCATCATTTTGAAAATTTGATAAGGTTTTTTTTTCTCACGTAAAAATAAAGATTGTAGGTACCCACCATTACGAGTACAACTTGGGTAGACATGAGAACAAAATTCCTGAACACGAAGTTAAAACGTACCAAATAAAGTTTATATTTATAAGATAAATATTATTTATATGCGTATGTAACTACGTATTATGTTTACAATCAACTTGTTTCTTTTCCATCTTCAGTTTTTTCCTCCACTTTCATTTTCTTCGTTTTGGAGTCAGCATCTAATAAAACGATAAATTATGTAAATGTTCACATGATAAAATTATCAACTCAACACACTGGACATTCGATGTAAGTTTGAATAATTTAACTAAAGTTTGTTATGAACACCTACCTATTAGAATAATGTAAATCACAACACCGAAATCGTATAAGGTGCTATTTACCATCTTCACTGGCGTCATCCACATCAGGATCGTTCTTTTCTTCAGTTCCGTCCTCCCTTGCTTCGTCTGGAACGAAAAGGAGATGATCATAATATATAATATACGAGTACTTAGTTTGACGCATTAATACCTAGGTATATAAGGTAAACACTGCCGTCCTTAGCAAGAAGGGCGTATCTCGGATTTTGGCGATTTTCAGGTTTTTGCATACCTAGAATCTTTGTAGTCTTCTGCACTTTATGATACCTCATTCATGTACCTATGGGTACGAAAAGGTACACGAAAACGCCAGTGAAAAAGGGCGTATCTCTGAAATTTCTTGAAATCCTTAGGCGATTAGGCGTACGTCGTTTTTTCTAAGCCTAAAAGGATCATAGGCAATTTGGCTTTAGACCTGGCAGATCCACCATTGATGCTGTTAGCAGAGTGGTAGGAATAGCAAAGGAAACTCAGCTGGGGAACCACAAGACCAGGGACATGTGCATGGCAGTTACCCTCGATGTCAGTAATGCTTTCAATTCTGCCAGATGGAAAGACATCTTGGAGGCTTTGATGGTTCAGTTTCATGTTCCATCATACCTCTTACGAGTCCTGCAGAACTACCTAGCTGACCGTTGGCTGATTTATGATACAAAAGAGGGCATCAAAAAGAGAAGAATTACCTCAGGAGCGGCACAAGGTTCAGTCTTGGGAGCCGTCCTGTGGAACATCAACTATGATGGGATTCTTCGGGTAGAGATGCCCGAAAGAATTACACTGATTGGCTACGCTGATGACTTGGTGGTGGTGATAAGAGCTCGAAGGATGGAACACCTCCAGTTTAAGCTGAATCAGGCAATGCGCAGAGTGAAGGAGTGGATGGAAGCACACACACTGTCACTGGCGATCCAAAAAAACGGAAATTGTACTGCTAACCACAGCGAGAATTGAGAGATCTATACCTATGAATGTGGATGGACAGGAAATCATCACCTCTCCAGCCATTCGCTACCTTGGTGTGATGCTGGACGGGAAACTAAGCTTCTGGAGGCACATCAGTGGAGCAGCAGATAAGGCTGCAGGTATTGTAAATAAGCTGAGCCGACTGATGGCAAATCTAGGGGGCCCATCACCCGCTAAGAGGAGACTCCTTATGCGAACTGCAGAGGCAATTATGCTGTATGGAGCAGAAGTGTGGGCAGATTCCCTTAGGTACCAAAAGTACCGGGCACGTATGGAAGCTGTACAGAGGAGAGGAGCTCTGAGAATCAGTAGTGCATTTAGAACTGTCTCAGGTCCAGCATCACAAGTGATAGCGGGAACTATCCCGATATACCACCAGGCACTGGAGCGCAAAAGGATAAGAATGAGGAAGGCAGAGGCAATTACCATAGTAAAGAGGGAAGAGCGGGAGGAGACCATCCGTAGGTGGCAAGCAGACCTTGTCTGTGAAACCCGTGGAAGGCCCTCATAATCGACGATCTAAAGGCTTGGTTGGAGAGAAAACACGGAGAGGTGAACTATTACCTGACTCAATTCCTCTCAGGGCATGGATACTTCCGCTCCTTCTTAGTAAAGATCGGGAAAGCCACTGACCCAGAGTGCAGATACTGTGGGATAGAGGAGGATGATGTCTGCCACACCTTCTTCACATGTCCTCAATGGGAGGGTATGTGCTGAGGAGGTCATTGGAACATTGCGTCCACAGACAATCACACATGAGATGATTAAGAACAAGTCGAGCTGGGACGCAATGGCAGTATTCGTCACATCAGTCCTCAAAGCAAAAAAGCTGGATGGAAGATGGGAGGAAGAAGATGAGGAATAGAATTGAAGGAGACCAGAAGTAGGAGCAGCCATTTGGCACAAAAAAAAGGGCTCACCCTGAAGTAATACTGTACAAGTGGTCCCGGGGTGAGTCCTAAGCAGAAGGAGTGCGGTTTTAGTTGGTAGGCCCAATTCATGGGGAGTCCAACACTGTTGGGGTGACTTCCCCTTCGCTCTTAAAGAGTTCCCCACTTCAGTAACAAAAAAAAAAAAAAGGCGGATATCACGCCGAATACCCTTCTCTAAGCAAGAAAGCCGCATCTCCTGAGATACGGCTTTTTCGCTTAGCAAAAATTCGAAATATGTTCTTGGCAACCAAAATGCTTAGCGGATCAAAGCAACTTCGCCTTTCGAGAGACTGAATCTTGATTTCAACGGATTTTAACGGTCGTTGACGAATTTTCTAGGTTCCCATTTGCTTTTTCTTGCTCTGATGTATCGGCTTTAGACTGTAGTACACCAGGAAATATACAAACTACGTAAATTTGACGGACGTATAATAAACAAAAACCTACTTGACACTACTTCAGACACTATATTCGAACCACTGGACAACTCATTCAAAAACGAAAAACACCCACAGACGGATTTACTGACAACATGAACAACAAAAGACAACGTACAGAACACACTACCATATCTCCTTACAAACGCAAACAGCACCCTCACGACTCCACTAACTTCCAGACAACCAAACGACCTAGGATATCATAATTTCTAACAATAAATAAAAATAATCAACTAACCAAAAATAAAAATTTGAAAAAAAAAATTAAATAGATGTAGATATAAGTTAATAATTTTAGCAATAAGTTAGTTATGTAAGCTAGTTTATAATATATTCATAATTTAGAATAGAAGACCACGTGGCCACCACGTGGTTAACATGTGGTCACCATGTGGTGAAAGTACAATTAGCTAATAGGATTAGTTTTATCTCTCCCTTTCACTTGACATGACAGACAAACAACCTTTCACCACGTGGTCTCGTTACTAGGTGGTCCCCTTTCCTTTCTAATCCTTTTACCTAGCTCCCTTTCACCCAGACCATATAAATAGAACGACGGACCGACAAACTTTAGTACTCTCTAGACGGCCTGAAGATGATGTCTTTACATCGAAAGTGCTCGCCTCCTGTACTCGACTTGCTGGTTACGACGGATTCTCCAATACAGTACGTAGATAATAATTCGACGATGTTACGGCAACATGTCGTATGACCATATATGGGAATATTGCGTTTTTCATACCACTGGATTCGTATTTTCGTGGGGAATCGATCGGTATTATTAAAAATTCGGTTGGTAGCCTTGAAACCGCCGAAAATAGTGATAGAGCAACACTGCGTATGAAGAATATAGGTTACGTTGTAAACAGTTTTTTGTGTCTCCTGAAAAGTTGTCCCAAACTTGATAGGACATGTTGCCGTAACATCGTCGAATTGTATTCTTATAACTAGCGGAACTAACCCCATTCATTTAATACTCCTGGAACTCTCGCCCTGTGTAGACGGGTCCTTCCCCCACCCAGAGAAGGTCGGTCGGGGCTCGGGCCCCTCTCAGAAGCGCCTGTTTCCCGAATATCTTCCTTTCTCTCCTGATGAATTTGTGTTGATTCGACATAGGAATCATCTATCTACATTATCTATCTTTATCCACGGTTCTACCACGCTCACAGAACATTTAGGATAGCCTCCTTTTTAGGACGTCCCACAGTAAGCCTTGGGCGTCCTTATGCGATCGATCTGGGGTGAAGTTGGACAACACTCAACAGAAAAAAAAAATAACCACACAGTAATCCGTTTTAGACCATTCTGAATCCAAATCCGCGAAAAAAAACCATAGGTGTATGTCTGTGTGTGTGTAACAAAATCTTGTGTACTCTGCACAGGCCTTAGTTCTCAACCGATTTTCCTGGTTCTTTTTTGTTCGTCGCGGAAAACTATCTAGTTGTGCACTACGTCGCCGGAATTTCGAATTTTGCCTTCTAGGGGGGGAAAGGGGGGGTTAATGCTCGAAAAACGTGCGTTTTTGGGCATAACCTTGTGTACTCTGCCCAGGCCTTAGTTCTCAAACGATTTTTCTGGTTCTTTTTTCGTTTGACGCGGAATACTATCTAGTTGTGCACTACGGCGCCGGAATTTTGAATTTTGCTTTTTAAGAGGGGGAAAGGGGGGGGGGGTTAATGCTTAAAAAACGTTCGTTTGCGTGCACAATCTTGTAAACTCTGCCCAGGCCTCAATTTCCAACCGATTTGCGTGTTTCTTTTTTTGTTTGACTCAATTAACTTCCGAGTTGTACATGATTTTACCAGAGTACCAAAATTCGCAAGGGGAGGGGGTGAGTGGGGGGATAATATTCACAAAATATCCGATTTTTCAATATTTCGGTTCCTTTACTGCTTACTAATTGTACCCAAGCTTTGAAATTGAGGAAAAATTCTCATTATACCTCCGGATTTTCATGAATTATTCTCTGTACCACCATGGAACTAATAGTGGTGCCACCATGGTGCCATGATGCCATAAACCGCTTATTTCGTGTTTTTTTTTTTTTTTTGTGTTTCACCTTGAATACGGGTGTGAACTTCGACGGACTGCCTACCAAAACTAACAGATGAAAGTTCAATGTTACGACGTATTTCCGCTTTGGTGCCAGACTGGCACCATTGTTGGCGTTGGGGTGGGGTGGGGTGGGGGGAGGGGGGTGAACTCGAATTCGCATGTTGGGTATCGTAGATCATGGATTTTAAAATGCTCTTCAGATTCGAGGCTCCCATGCCGCTAGAAATGTTAAGGTGGATAATGGTGGGGGGGAGGTTCAGTATTTCTTGCCTAAATAAATTACATCGAGTGAAACAGTTTCATCACTTAACAACTGGTTAAACTGATCTAATGCTTATCCAATGGGACGTCCCCTGGAATGCATGCATTACTAAACAATATGTTTAATTTGACACATGTATTTTGGGATAAAAAGTACAAACCATTATCAGCAGGAACTGTCGTTTCTTCTTCCTTCTTGAATTTATTCACATCTGCAAAAAAAATCGACAATGGTTTTGAAAAAATGAAACAAAAGTCTACTTCAAGTCAAAATCAACAGATTCGAGGCATAAGGGCATTTATCAGCACAAGTAAGTCGTATTGGACGGTACTTATCACAATGTCAACTAAGTAAGAGGTAAATGAAGTAGCGCTAGGGTCAATATAACACACTTTGCACTACTTATTCACCTTTAAAATAAATCTACTAGGAAATTTTGCTTCATTTCGAAATAATCCACGTACCGTATTTTGAGGTGTCAACTCCGAAGAGCCGAAGATAGTGTAAAGCGTCGGGTTTCGATATGTACGCCCGAAGAGATACGCCTCCTCTCCAACCAGCCACTGATACATTCAAAATGCCTTGGTGGTCCAGGACGCAACTTCCTTCATCTGCAAAATGGAAAAGTAACGTAGAAGCAATCTACCTTGAAGTTAACTGCTCAAGGTAGCTTCAGAGCTCTAATGAGTGCGGCGTCCCACATTTCTGGTCGATATTTTGTCCATTGGATGTATAACCGCTGATGAACTGACTCAGCATAAAAACGCTGCAAATTATTACACAATGGTTCATTTTTTCTACACAGGGTCCTAACTGGTCTGCTATACGGTACAAGTCGATTCTACAACTAATTTGCAACAAAAAATGTCTCTTAGCAATTTATTTTTAAAGCCTTTGTTTTCGAGTTATTGTAACTTTAAACGTTTTTTTTTCGTGATTTTGACCTTAAGTCATTAAATTGGTCATAACACTTTTAATTTGCTGTGTAAAGTACAATTTGAGGATACCGTTGGAAAGAGCATTAAATTTCCTATCGGATCGATGCCTTAACGTTTTGTTGAGTCAAGGTTTGAGACATGAAAACGATCTCTACAAAGAAAATTTTACGTAATTTTAGAAACCTCGAATTTTTTCAATCGCAAATTGAACTACGAGAACCCATGTTTTTTCAAGATACAAGAACGGTAAAAACTGCTCTAGAATCTCAGCTTTCCAATGGCATAATTAAAAAATATTTTACAACCGAATTTAGCGCTTGGAGATTGATGTACTACTGGGTTATGGACACAGGGAAGCAATGTGCCACACCCACTTGGCAGACTTTTTTACTGCTGATGCCAAGATTTACTAGTGTTATACCAATTTATAGCAAATATTTTCGTTTGGATATACTCTCCCGATGTGACGATCACATAAATACGGTACTCACCAATTTCACCACAAAGTTTCTGAGTCTCCTCCGTCAGTAATGATAGCAGCGGTGGCTTGTGAGGATCGTGGTTCTCCAGAAGTGTTATCAAGTCTTTCTCGGGAAGAGGTATCCTCCTCGCATGAATCTTGTCTTGTATCCTAAACAGCCCCTAGAGGAGTGAAAAAAAATTAGTAATACAACTTTTTATGATGAATTATGAATAATCGTAGTATTTTGCATTTTGAATCAGTAATTCAGTGATTGTAGTCTCCCATTAAGAGACCAGAATAATAGATGTCAACCTGTTTGGGGGATTCTTGATAGGATTCTTTCTTTGAAAATAGGTGGGTATAAACGGTTGAGTTTCTTCAATACATTATTGATGTTAAGTCCGTTCCCTTGAAACGTCTCCAATAAAGTGACGTGTAGGAAAACCCAGAGTGGCATGAGTCCTCACCAACACGGACGAGGTGAGGAATGGAAAGAACACGTCATCTGACGTCACCTCTTTTCCACTCTCCCCTCGCCATAAAAGCTAGAGTATAAAAGTCGCACTCAAGGGTCTTCCTACATCCATTCGTACCTAGTCAATCCGACTTATCATTTCTTGCCTTACCTACAGCCCAGTTCCTCAGAGGGAACGGTTTGCCCCACAAAGGCGCTGAACCTCTATCTCCCCTTAGGGACCTCTCCAGAACACTAGGCTTCATTAGGTAAATGTTCCGCCTCCCGCCAGTAGGTCTGGGTCCAGACGCCGAGGTTAGCGGATAGATATTTCAAGCACTTATCTGGACAGTCGGCCGCGAGGCGCTGCAGATGGAGTGCTAAAGCCCTAATGCTTTAGGGAGCAATCTCTTTGTTGAGTAGGGTTCAGGCTAGTAACAATTCAGCGCATCGAGAGGACCATCGCCCTCACTCGACTACACGCAGAACACAACGATCATGTTGTTAGTTGATTTTCATATCGAATAAAATCACTTGAGAAAGAAACATGAACGAGAGTTTTGCTTTCAAATTTAGCTCAAGTTTAACCTTGCGTCGGTCGCGTCTGCAGTTTTTACACCGCACTCGGAAGAAAACGCTTGCTCTTTGACCAAATTTCCAAAAATTCACCCAACCCCCTCTGTATTTTTTGTTTAGGGTCCCACTCCCTAGATTGCATATGAGTCGCCACGTTGTGAGTGACATAAAAGTTGCTATTGTTAAGATAATAAGAATTTAGATGAGAATTGCCGAGATAGATTTTACGATAATAAATAATTAAACGACCGGGTTGACAGCAAAACACGAACTCAATCTTTTTATTGGAAACCAATATTTCATAATAAACATTAATCACCTGTTGCAACTAACCAACAGTTAGGGACTCCCTAACACCATCCCCCTCCCCTTCTTCAGCGTTGCGGAATATTACCAGATGATCAGCATGGACTACGGTTCTGCGTCCTCTCGGTAGACATATACGGTAAACAACATCAGACAATTTTTTTACCACTCTGCATGGGCCAACCCATGAGGACTGCAGTTTGGGGCAAACCCCGACTCTACGCCTAGGTCGGAAATACCAAACCAGATCGTCTTCTTGAAAGCGCGGTTCCTCCTTATGAACATCATACCTCCTCTTCATGGCCTCCGCAGCTTGAAGCAATTTTGTGCGAGCCAAATCGTGAACTTCTTGCAGTTGCTTTTGTAATAACTGTGCGTAGATGGTGCGGGGCCTTCTCCCTGGAACTGAACCTACCAGCAAATGTACTGGAAGCACAAGTTCACGTCCCATTACCAGTTGGGCAGGTGACTGTTGAGTGGATGCGTGTTCAGTAGCTCTGTAGGCCAAAAGAATCATGGGGAGTTTCTGGTCCCAGTCACGCTGGTTGGCACCCACAACTTTAGCCAACATCTCCCAAAGTGTTCTGTTGAACCTTTCCACGGTTCCTGAGCTCTGAGGGTGTAGAGGTGTAGCACGAGTCTTGTGAATGTCAAGGAGAGATAACACTTCTCGAAACACTTCCGATTCAAAATTTGATCCCTGATCTGAATGTATTACTCTCGGGACACCAAAACGGGAGATCACATTACTGACAAGCCCTAGTGCGATGGTTTCAGCCTTTATATCCGGAACTGGGAAGACTTCAGGCCATTTCGTAAAATGGTCAATAACCACTACCATGTACTTATTCCCACCTTCAGTCAATGGCAATGGTCCTACAACATCTATTCCCAGTCTCTCGAAGGGAACGCCCACAGAATAGTTTTGTAGTGGTGCCTTTTTCTTCTTCCCAAG
Source organism: Apolygus lucorum (assembly GCA_009739505.2). Taxonomy (NCBI): domain Eukaryota; kingdom Metazoa; phylum Arthropoda; class Insecta; order Hemiptera; family Miridae; genus Apolygus; species Apolygus lucorum. Next base: position 28,462,531 of record CM019171.2, read on the forward strand.
AACACCTCGACGGCCGCATATCTCACACAATTGACAATGCCTCTTCACATCACCATGAAGTCCTGGCCAATAATACTTGGAGCGGATCACACTCAAGGTACGTCTCCGACCAAAGTGTCCACAACGATGAGCATGTGACATGACTTCTCTTTGATAGGCTCTTGGGACTAATATTTGTTCAAAAACTTGAGAGCCCTTCTCATTTTCCCACTCTCGAACCAGCAAACCATTACGCAATTTCAACTTGTTGAACATAGCCCAAAGAGCTTTTGTTTTCAGACCGTATTTTGCCACATCTTGCCACATTGGTTTTGTTTGAGACATTACCCACTGGTACACTGGCTTCAGGTCTGAATCCTGTTTCTGGGCCTCAACCCAATCGTTATCTTTGATTTCCACTTGTGCTGTTTTTACTTCTACCATAGTATCTCGTTTGGCTTCCTGCCGGGGGCAGTACTGGCACTCATCAGTGACACATGGGCGTCTGGACAGCGCATCAGCGTTCATATGTTTCTTCCCTGGCCTATGTTCTACTGTAAAATCGTATGACTGGAGTTGTTGAAGCCAGCGTGCCAACTGGCCATCTGGTTCTCGGAAGCTCCGGAGCCACTGGAGTGCAGCATGATCTGTCCGTACAAGAAACTTTTCACCACTGCCAAGTCCATAGGAATGGAAATGTTGCAGGGCACGGACCAGGCTCAACAATTCTCTCCGGGTGGCACAGTAGTTCCGCTCAGGTCGGGACATACATCTGCTGAAATATGCAATCACCACTTCCCTCCCTTTCTGGACCTGTGAAAGCACTGCACCCAAGGCTTTGCTACTGGCATCAGTGTCCAAGATGAAGGGTAGCCCGGGAATTGGATGACCCAGAATGGGAGGCTCCGTGAGAGCTTGTTTGATGTCATCGAAGGCTACTGCACATTCAGATGTCCAATGAAACACCCCACCATTTTTAGACTGCAGTGCATACAGAGGGAATGACCGTTGAGCGAAGTTCTTGATAAAACATCTGTAGTATGTGCATAACCCTAGGAATGCTTCTATTTCTTTTGAACTAGTAGGAGTCGGCCATCCCTTAACCTTCTCAATTTTAGCTGGATTTGGTGCAATACCAGCTTTGGATACTGTGAATCCCAAGTATGTCACTTCCCTAGCAAACAATTCACATTTCTTTGGGTTTAAACGAACATTTGCAGCCCGGAAGATGGAAAACACTTTCCTCAACCAGTCTATCTGTTCCCCAAATCCTGAAGTGTCCACCAGGACATCGTCTAGGTACACTTTAACTCTTCCCTGACGAATAGCTCCATGTAGAAGGCCTGTCATAGCTCTTTGAAAGGTGGCTGGGGCATTGCACAATCCAAAGGGCATGACTTTGAACTGCCAGAGGCCCCTTGGAGTGCAGAATGCAGTCTTCTCTCGGTCACCATCCTCCATTGGAATCTGCCAGTAACCTGACTGGAGGTCCAGGGTAGAAAACCACACACTACCAGCCAGACTACCCACAAGTTCATCAATTTTGGGTAACGGATGCGAATCCTTTTTGGTAACACCATTCAATTTCCTGTAGTCTATACAGAAACGCGTTGAACCATCTTTCTTGGGAACCAAGACAATGGGACTTGCCCAAGGGCTTTTGGAAGGCTCTATGACACCATTACGCTCCATCTCCATTATCATTCTGTCCACTTCATCTAACCTGTAGGGTGGAATACGACGAGGTGATTGTCGGATGGGCAGACTGTCACCAACATTCACACTGTGAGTACACCCTACAATTCGTCCCATGTCCGTTCCGTCTTTTGAAAATATATCTGCAAACTCCAACAAGAGTTGTTCGGCTTCTATGCGCTGTACTGGAGTCAAGCCTCGGGTACTTCGCTCAACTAGAGCCTGGATGTGAGTGGGCAATCCATTGATGTGTTCCACTGTCTCTGCTAGATTCATGTCAACAGACAGTAACTCCTGTAATTCACTCATGTAGGCTTCACCATCATAATCGCCCTTTAAAACTCCTATATCTGACCCCCATATACGCTTCCCTTCCAGAATAACTGCATGATCCGCTGGGTCGATGAGACACTTGAATTTAGCCAAGAAGTCCAAACCCAATACACAATCTTCATGGATCCTAGCAACTAGCGCCCTGTGTGAGCGATTCTGTCCATCCCCGACGTCAAACTCAAGATCCACCTGGCCTAGGACTGGCAATGATTCTCCCGAAATGGATCGAATTGCGCCTCTTGCTTCACCTATCATCAGCCCTATTTTCTCTGTAATACTGGTATTTACAATGGTTCTAGATGCTCCCGTGTCTACCACAAGCTCGCATAAGACACCATTTATTGCCCCCCTCAGCACAAGCGAATGGTTTGGTGTTACCCGATACACCATAAGATCATCTCCAGACGTTTGAACAGATACATCATCCTTTGAAACCAGGGGCTTATGTGTCGAGGTTAGCCTATGCCCTACTAGTCCAACCTCTGATCGTTTCCCGGCTCTGGCAAAGCTAGGCGAGCTGAAGTTTTGATAGGTGGATGAGGACAATGTGCAACAACGTGCCCAATAGTATCACATCGCCAGCATCGTGGTTGGGGTCTCCAATTGGGATTCTGTGAACGAGCTTGTTGCAATTGACGTCCCTGTTGAGGACTTTCTCGAGTAGCATCTGTTGCTCTAGCAACTGGGTACCTCTCGTGAGGCAGGGAAATCTCTTCATCACAATCAATATCTCCCCTTCTTACTGGAGCAACAGGATGTGACAGTTGGCATACAGCCTCTAACCTGAGAGCAGAATCTAGGGCTTCGTCCATTGTGCGGGCTCCTGCACTCATCATTTTATCTCGTAGACCTGGATCTCGGATGCCCCTCATAAAGTGAAAGAGCACAACATCTTCAATCGCTCCCCCCCTTGCTTCAGCTGGCCAGGCTCGGCGAGCAAGACTCTTAATTGCCTGATGGTAAGCTTGAAGGTCCTCTTTCGGCTGCTGGACTCGGGCATAGAGAAGTGTCAGGTTTCTTTGTGCTTGGTGACGAATGCCAAACCTCTTTTTTAAAGCTTCCGTTAAAGCGAGATATGATTGAGGGTTTTCCACTTCTGTTAAGATCTCCAGAGCTGTTCCCGACAACACAGAACTCAAAGCAGCTGCTTTAGAGAAGTTATTCCACCCATTGTGTTCTGCAATCAGCTCAAACTGGCGATGATAACTTTCCCATTCTGTGTTGCCATCATAGCGTCCTGGCTTGAGCTTGTTAGGTTGATTCAAACCTCCTGCTGGCAATCGTTGATGCTCTTGATGTGGTGAAGGCCACTCATGTTGCATGATCTCACTAACCATGCGTCTCACGCCTAACATGCATGATTCCTGCTGAGTTTGCCAGAGTTCTTGCATTTTCTCTAGAACCCTCTCTACAATGACGTCTACCTCTGTCGAGTTGGATCCCTCTGGGGCTACGCTCGGATCTGTTCTATTCTCATCTACCCTCTCACCAACTTGATTCACTATATCAGCATGATCCACTGTATCGCCCTCATCCTGTGGAACCGGAGCCCGATCGCGACGGGTCGAACGAGTGTCCATAATTACCGGAGTTAACCACCGAAACACAATCAAATAGGCACGAGAAACTACCGCTGTCACCAGTGTTAAGATAATAAGAATTTAGATGAGAATTGCCGAGATAGATTTTACGATAATAAATAATTAAACGACCGGGTTGACAGCAAAACACGAACTCAATCTTTTTATTGGAAACCAATATTTCATAATAAACATTAATCACCTGTTGCAACTAACCAACAGTTAGGGACTCCCTAACACTATTCAGTTTTACTTCAGGCGTCATCGAGTAAGGCGCTGAGTACCTAACGGTGTTTGGACAGCTGTGCAACAAGACTTTCTGAGGTTTTATTGTTTTGTTCAAGTTTACATATTCTACCCAATATTTTGCAACTTTATGAATAAAAATGTTAACTGAAGCAAGCGTCCCTCAATTTATTCTCTCAGATTGTCAAATTTTGAGTAAAACACGCAACGAGAATGACTGCAGTGTAAACACAGCAGCGCGACCTACTTTGCGTGTGGGAAGGCGCGACCGACGGAAGGCTAAGAGGCTTGAAGAGCAAAGTAAGTAAAACGTTTATTAGGTTATGGGCCCAGCACGCTTCCACTGCATGTTCTATTGTCCAGTATAATTCTTCAAATTGAACTATTTTATAAGGATTTAATAGAGTTGTTATCGTGTTTCTGACCATTTACTGGCAAGTGATTGGAACATGATTGGGAGTTCATCTTCTCCTCAACAGGTCGATTGGATTGGAGTCTTTATCGATTGCCCGGTGACCAGTGGTAAATAGTACGACGACATAAGAACGATTGGTTGGGGCTCCAATGGGGTATTTTGGGGGGACGGAAATTCAGGATTTTGACCTCAAATTTGGATTCAGCACCCTTGAAAACCTATAAACTCCAACTTTTAGCCCAATGGTACTATAACATGTGGTAGAAAAATTAATTAAAGAGATCACACATTTGAAATAAAGGCGGGCCACCATAAATACACACACACTACGTTGCACGCGTGTGTGAGTAGTATTTTGTAGTAACCAAGAGATTCTCATTTCGGATAGCGTTACTTTATGGTTCAATCGTTAGCGTTACCTACGTCAGCCGTCTGTAATCGGTTGTTTTCTGTTCGCTTCATTTGTGGTTTCGACTTATCAAAGTTTCAGCTAGCGTATCGTCCACGATTTCTTTTCTTTCTTTCGTTTTAAATATGACGGAAAAGAAGAGGAAGATCAACGTTCTGGAGCCTCAATTTGAACCTGTTACCAGTGAGAACATTCCAATCTCTTCTCTGTGCATGGATACTTTTTTCATATACAGTTTTGGCTACCTACGTCACACCATTCAAATCTTCAACTTTGCTTAGCTTCTCTGATTTTTTAAAAACATTTTCTCGACGAACAGACCCAATTACCGTTATTCCTGAGCCAAACTCTTTTGAAAAAAAAAAAAAAAAATTTTTAAATTGACTGAAATACCCCATTGCAACCGTTACACATGTACCACTAGAAAGTATGTAGTGGTGACAATAAATTGTTGGAACGACCCTTATATCACCCAAATAAAAACCCACTGCAATACTCACCTCTTGAGCTAATCGAAATTCGCACCTCATCCTCTTATTATCACATCTGGCAAAGACTTTAACCCCAGTGTTGATAATCTGAAACAATATCAGGAAATTTGAGTCCCAAGCAGTAAATGCCAACCAACATTCACAACGTGTGGAAAGATCAAAGATAGTGCAATTGAGATATGTGGTACCTTGATCTTGTCTTGGTTTTCAACGATGAGCGTTCTAACAGCTGGTGACGTCATATAAATGTTTCTCTTCTTCCCCACCAGGCACCGCGTCAGCAATTGAGTGGGATCCATTTCTCTAATGTCGTAGAATGACCTAAACAGAAATTCATGTCACAATCAAAAACTCGAACAACTTGATTAAAATGGAGTACATTCAGTTGCATTTAGTAGCGATCTGAGAACAGTTTCCTTGATTAATTTGCTTGACGTAACAGATAAAACATGAAGTCATGCTTAATACAGGGTGTCCCCGAAAACTCCCCCCCCCCCCTGCTAAAATCGTTCAGGTAGTGGCAAAAAAAATTTTTTTTAAAAATCTTCATGGTTTTTCCCAAGGATTTCAAATATGACCACGGTGCGCATTGTGCACGTGCGCAACGCACACCAACTTCGTGTTTTCAAATGAGACCCCCCATTTTTTGCGAAGCTTAGAATCGGATCTACTGACCTCTACAAAATAAGGGACAACAACCAGAAAGGTGTACTAATACTGCTTGATATAGCAAAAGCTTTTGACGCAATTCCCAGGGAATCACTAATGTACAAATTGGAGAGTCTTGGAATCATGGGGCCTACCCTGAAATGGTTCAGAAGCTACTTGACTGACAGAAGGCAGATAGTCTCAATTGGCGACTGTACCAGTGAGGAATCCATGAATGATTTTGGGGTCGTTCAAGGAAGTACATTAGGACCAATACTATTTTTAATACATATAAATGAAGTAGCACATTTAGATTTACCTAACTCGAAATTATATTTATTCGCTGATGACACAGCAGTACTCTGTGAAGGTGACACTTGGGAAAACGTTTTCAGCAACGCCAATCAGGTTATAAATCAAGTATGGGAAATGGTTTCACAAGAGTTATCTCACATTGAATGCTAACAAGACCAAACTGATAGTTTACGGAGGAAATAAGTCACAAATCGAGGAAAAACACTTGAAAATCATCCTGCACTCTTGTGTAGAAGATCAAATATGCTCATGTGATTCGATAGAAAGAGTTGCCAGGCATAAGTATCTGGGGCTAGTTCTCGATGAAGAGCTTAAGTGGAAGCCCCATATAGACTTTATCCATGATAAGATTAGGAAATATTTATATATTCCACAATATTAGACACACGCTCCCGAAGCAAACAATAAAACTTGTATATTATACCATGTTGCAATCTGTATTGCAGTATGGCATAATGGCATGGGGAGGAACGTATTCCACACATATAAATAAGTTACATGTTCGGCAGAAAATTATCATAAAAATGATGTTGTCATTACCGCGTAGGACCCCTTCCGTAGATCTATTTGATATTGCTAATGTATTTACTATTAGACAACTTTATCTGAAAAATCTACTATTGCAATTCTTTAGGATACCCAACATAATTGAAGTTTTTCGAAGGGATCCGAAATACGATACTAGATATGCCGCCGCAGGGAATGTAATTGGCCCTAGACCTAGACTGACTCTGACAACGCACAGCCCGATCTTCATTCTACATTTGTTACACCGAGAAATTGTTTGTAGCATGAAAAGTCCCCAGAAGTTCACTAGGCCAAAATACAAAAAGCAAGTGTTAAGTTGGCTAGTTACAAAAGGGGGCTTTAGATGCGAAAGGCTATTAAACAGCATATATGTATAGGAGACTATTTAAGTTTAGAGATTATTAAAGTTAGAGAATATTAAAGTAAGTTAGTGTATGTTGGAGATTATCAAAATGCGTCCTTAATTCTGTCCAATCATGTATTGTTTATTAATTTACTCATTACTGTAATTGTAAAGTATACATCAATTTATTTACCGATATGGAGCGATTTTGCAAAGATCCTACCCTACAACACGGGCCAAGCCTAATGTCGGGTAGGAAATCTGAGCAAATTGCATCCCTTCATGCATTTATATTATTGTAAAAGTGTACAAAATGGCGAAAATAAACATATCTATCTATCTATCTATCTTAAATTTGAATGTACACAAACATGTACAAAAATGTACAATCAGTCGGGAAACTCGTCTTTCAACGAAATGTTAAAGTTAATTTCAAAATTGAGTTCAATAACATTTTTTGAAATTAAAATTTTCTTCATCTTTAAGAAATGAGCGTTTCAGTCTAAATAATGAGGATGGTCCCCAATGAATGAGAGGGTGGTCCCCCTTGAATTTGTTGAGGGGCGGCAGGCGTCCGAGAATATGCTGGAGGGGACGGGCGGGTGCGTGGTGGTGGTCGGGCGGCTGGCTTCGAAGAGTCTGGCGGGGGGGAGAGGATGCGGAACAATCTTCCCGAAAACCACGTTTTTTGAACTATTTTCACAAAATTTCGATACTTTTAACAAAGCAAAATGAAATATGATTGAAACGGGACCACTATGGATACTTGTAGAACAGTTTTAAAAAAAAATCAGGCAGATTGGTGCCCGAATAAAAAAATGCTAGTGGTACAGTTTAACGATTGAAAGAAAGCGGCTGGCTTGGTCAGGTATCCATGTGTATTACAGTTCCAAAAACGTCGTCTTTTTCTACCTGTCACTCACGCCAGGGAAAAATGAGACCGAGGGTGTTGACTACCGACCGATGACGAAGTGGAAGGTGTGTTTATTACAGACTGTTCGTGGTCGGCCAGGGTTTCGGGATTGACTTCCAGGCAGTGGTAGTGGTTCCCAATTATATACAGAATATCTACTATTGAGATGGATCACACTTCAATGGTCAGCACTACAACTAATTTTCAACAAAAATGCCTCTTACCAATTTACATAACTCATGCACTAACTCATAACTTATTTCTCATGCACATTCAAACCTGATTACAACGTTGAAAAACAGCGTTAAATTTCCTATCCGTTTTTCATTAGCAACCAGCATTCAAATTTCCCAATGAATCCTCCTCAACTCCTTATTTCTGCAAATGAACTTTTTTCGTGTTTTCGATCTTGTGGCACTAAGTCATAACTCCCTTATTTCTCATGCAAATTCAAATTTGATTACACCGTTGGAAAGAGCGTTGAATTTCTTATCCGTTTTGTGGAAACCCCAATTTTTGGAAGCCATTTGTGAAAGTGAAAAAAAGTCAGTCAACATTTATAATGGGGTGTGCGCGTGAGTCGGAAAAACTGTTTATTGTTATTTTTAATCTAAACTAGTTCTCTCAACCTTCTAGCGTGAGAAGACCTTTTTCTAAGAATTTTAAATTTTCGAATGTTTATGACGTCACGCACCCCTCCCACCTGGGCGGGACCCCTCAGCCCACTGTGACGTCATAAACATTCGAAACTGAAAAATCGTGGAAAAAGGTCTTTTCACGCTAGAAGGTCGCGGTCGGTGCGAAATTTCTCAGAATGAGATCTTGTTTAGATTAAAAATTTAAAACAAAATGAGGCGCACCCCCATTATTTTCGGAAACCTTCATTTTATAATGATTATTTCGAGATAATGATTCCCTCGTATTAAATAGCGCTATCGAGGTGCACTCAACGGCAAAAACTATCCCAAGATCTGAGCTTGCCAACAGTTTGTCAGTTTTAAAGGTTTTAAAAAATGAAAATCCTAATTTTTCTGTTTCAAAGCGTCATTTTATGAAGTTTATCCAAATTTAACGAAAAACTGATTATTACCTTTGAAAAGAGGTGATCATGTGATCATCACATCTCAATACTACCCCATGGGGTAGAATTTTTCCGTTGAGCCCCTCGTGCGCTATTCTCATGGGCAAAGAATAAACCTAAAAAATTGTGGTTTAAGAAAAAACTGTAAAATGTTTAAATTTGAATTTAAACCTTATACTTGGACTTTGATTTTCAAGGATTACCTTCGCATTACTCCAGCCCCCATAATCGCTGAAATTTTCTCCAAAATCGGACAGTATCTTCGTATTACTTATGCATTTTAGAAGGATTTGCAGACACAGACCTGTTTGATAGACAGAAACGGATCCAAAATTGTTCAAGAAGGTCTAAAACGTGAAATTCGAGTGAAAATTTTATCTTAGAGGTATTCTTTTATAATCCTTGAAAAGTATTATACTTGGTATAATATTATGGTATAAGTATTATACTTGGTAGTATTATACTTGGTCGACTAAGAAGCGATAAATGCCTAAAGAATCCTGTTTTTTTTTTCGCGTCAATATCGATGTGCACCTCGATAGCGTTGTTTATTACGGGAAAGTTTCGAAAATTTTGACTTTGACTAATTTTTTTGCTTTATTATTTTCAATAATGAACCTTTGGAATCGACCAAAAAAAAAAAAATTTTAACTTCCCCTCAAAATTTGTTAGTTTACGTTTCAAGGTAATTCGAATTCAAAAACGCTACAAATTGTTACACAAAGGTTTATTATTTTTCTATATAGATCACTCGTCTGCCAAGAACACGGCTTTGCCATTGTTAACACCAACCAACTTGAAGAAAAACTTCTATCGCATTTTGGTCTGCTAAAATTTGAAATGAGATTAGGCCTCTTTTGCGATTCACACTCGTGTTTCTGATTTATCGTAAGTCCAAATCTTAAATTATCGTAGGGTGCGAACGGTTTGTCCTACAGGGCTCCGGGTGGTCTCAAAAAAATCTATCTTAAATTGATGGAAAAACAATACCTTTAAATACAAATTTTTTGAATTTGGTATGTGGGCTCCATTTGGGGTCCAGTTGTGTTCAGAAGATTTTGGTTGATGTAGGTCACTTCTTCGAAACTTTGAAAAATCGAGGTCGAAAAACGAGGTCGAAACTTCAAAAACGCCCTAGCTGAAAAAAGTTGGAGGTATTGCTCAAAAATTTAAAGGTAATGTTTTTCCATCAATTTAAGATAGTATTGAATTTTTGAGACGACGCGGAGCCATGTAGGACAAACTGTTCACTCCCTACGAGAATTTAAGGGTTGGACTTGGAAAAAACTTGGGTTGTAAAATGAGAAACACGAGTGTGAATCGCAAAAGAGGCCTAATCTCCGTTCAAATTTCAGCAGACCAAAATGCGATCGTTGTTCATTAATGAAACTCCCCGTTTCTTCTAAATAACTTTCATTGTGAAGTAGGTAGGTACTGGGAGGAAGGGGGGGGGGGGCTATTTACCTCATCAAGACTCGAGGTTTGAGATACAGACAGAGGCTTGGGGTTTCCCCAGCCTGAACGCACCTCATTATGACTCGACTTGCTCAATACGCAGGTAACGAAGGTCAGAGGTACGGAGGCTCGACCCTTTCCCAGTCTGGTCTGACTCACCAGGCTACCGAAGATTTTGGAACAGGTAGTCGTCTATGTTAGGAGGTATACCCTGGGGGAAATCGGTCGGCCGCTTTCTTTCAATCGTAGCACTGTACAAACATACAGAAAAAAAAAATCGTCGTCCCATGACACACCGAACTGTATACCTCCTTCCGTCGGTCAACTACAGCGTGGCTTCGCCACGCATGAAGTCGGTCAAAAATGGGGGGTCTCATTTGAAAAAACGAAGTTGGTGTGCATTGCGCACGATTGCGCACCGTGGTCATATTTGAGATCTCTGAATCACAATATGCGTACTCAGAAACAACAAAAACTGCGCCTCCTTGCCCTGCGCTGCATTTCACTGTCAAAACCAAGAGAAAATAATCCTTACTTGATCGATTCCCAAATTGCCTCGTCATTTTTAAAAAACACGAAAGGGTCTTCTCGGTAACCTCTGACAGCACGCCGTTTCTCCTGATGAGACTTCTTATGAGGCTTCGGCTGATCATCGAGAGGCAGCTCAGCCTCCCAAGGAAGAGTGGTTTTCTTCATTAGGACGGATACGAAGAATGCACCCGTGTTTCCATCTTGAGGGAGGATTCTAATGCTGTAAATAAGATGAGGAATATTATGATATATGTGATTGGACTTCAATTAAATCTGTAAATGTGATGTGGATTCGAATGTAAACAGGCCTTTTGTTACTAAACAACAAGTTATAGGAGTTCAGGACATGAAAGAAATTCCTCAATGACTATTCTATGAGAGTCTGGACCCCAGAAAGTATTGTCGGGTTTCAGCGCTACCTACCGCCACTTCAGCGAACTATTATCCTTTTTCAGTTCGATGTGAGCGTGGTCAAGCGGCATTTCTGAAAAGTAATCTTACCTCGATTTACCACCTCGGTTTTACCACTCTCTAATTTTTAAGTTTGGCGGCTTTACTTCCCTGCCTTTTTAAATTGCGAGGAAAAGGAAGTTGATATTGCATTTTTGTGTTGTTTTCAATTGTTGTGTTGTTCTTCTTTGCTACATTGTAATCTTTGGATAACTGCAAGTTAGAGGAGCGACGGTAATGCGGTCGCGAGCGTGATCACCTGATAAGATATCAGAAATAGTAGTTAGTTGAAGTGGCGGTAGGTAGCGCTGAAACCCGACAATACTGTCTGGGGGCTAGACTCTCCTGACAATTCTTACCCAAATAAAAATACGAGTACGGAAAATATAATTCTTTAACACTTTCCGTGCGGATGATGGTAATAACCATCATGCCGAGTTTCGCGAGTGGCGTATGATGGTTTATACCATCACAGCTCTAAGCATATCTCCGAGCTGTTCATCTTTCTGCTACCTAGTGGATGACTTAAGAACCATCTTTCGGATTTTTTTCGTGCTTAGTAGGTCCTCTAGTCGCCACCAGAGTGCGCCGTTTTCACTTCTGGGGATTCTGTTATCTTCAAGATTTGCGGGTTTGCACTACCGAATTCCTGACAAAAAGGTCTCCCGCCACAGGCGAAAGCGAGTTTTCTGAGTCCGCACGGAGAGTGTTAAAGAGAAATATCAATGTAAAAAATGATTCCATCTTGTCCCACAGCCACCAAAACCGGAGACTCAACGAGAGCCGTCAGCTGAGAGTCAATGGCCTCACAAGACAGTAAAAAACCTCATTCTTTCTCGCTTGAAACTGCGTTCTTGCGCACTTTCAAAAGGTATTCCTATAAAATCGAGGTGAAGGTGTACCTGAAGGGACACGCTGTAAGTGTACACTTTTCAAAAAGTGCCACGAAGGATATTTTTTCAGTCAGGCAGGTGCAAAATTTCCAAGATCTATAGCATTTCCACGTCAAATTGGAGGTTTTCCATTTCAAATTGGAGGTTTTACATTTCAAATTGGAGGTTTTACATTTCAAATCGGAGGTTGACGGAAATGGAGAGACGTTTAAGGAATTTATCGCAGAGCTGCACGAAAAAGTGGCGAGCCAACTATCACGTACCTGATAATGGATAACGCAGCGATTCACCGAGCTGGACAAGTTACCAGTAAGATGATCGAATTGGGGTTTAACGTGAAATATCTGCCTCCCTAATCACCCAACTTTATCCAGTGGAGCACTGCTTTTCAAAAATTAAGTTGTCAGCAAGACAAATCCTCAGTGAGCCCCAAACAAACCACGACCTGTGTGACACGATAACCCGAAGCGTTGCAACTGTCACCACATCGGACTGCACAAATTATGTTATGAGAATGATGATAGACCTGACAGCCGCTGCTGCAGGGAGAGACTTACGTTGAAAATTTTGTTCATTCTTTTCCGTTCATTATGTTCATTCTTACTTGTTGAATGTTACGTTTCACTCGCTAATTTGTTGTTATTGCTTTCCCAGAATTAAATCATGTATTTCCGTCAACCTCCAATTTGAAATGGAAAACCTCCAATTTGACGTGAAAATACTATATAGGTGGATTAGGAAACCTTAAGGGTTTGCATTTTCAGGTTATGTGGAATTTAAACCCACTAAAAACCACACCTTTTCTCCCATTATGAAACTTAGCCCAGAACTGTTTAGCTCATTACTTCGGGCTGAGTCCTAGGGTGCTTCGTCAGTTCTGGCCCAGATGCTCCCTTCTCTCTCATTGTTTTCAGAATGGGGTATTTCGGTCAATTTTTTTTATTTTTTTTTTTTCAAAAGAGTATGGCTCAGGAATAACGGTAATCGGGTCTGTTCGTCGAGAAAATGTTTTTAAAAAATCAGAGAAGCTAAGGAAAGTTGAAGATTTGAATGGTGTGACGTAGCTAGCCAATCGTGACGTAGCTAGCCAACTGTCTTTGAAAAAGTATCCATGCACAGAAACCCCTCTTGGATACTACAACATTCTACTCACACACGTGCGCGGGGCTGTCCGCGGCGTAGTCCTTGCCTAGTGTGTGTGCATTTATAGCGGCCCGCCTTTTTCAAACGTGTGATCTCTTTAATTAATTTTTCTACCACATGTTATAGTATCATTGGGCTAATAGTTGGTGTATATAGGTTTTCAAGGGTGCTGAATCCAAATTTGAGGTCAAAAACCTGAATTTCCGACCCACCGAAATACCCCATTCTCTTCGTGCAATCTGCTACAAGACTCCAGTTCTTTTCTCCTTCCCGACAACAACTTCAGCCGTTGAACTTTGGTGCGTGAACCCCTGTTATACTGATACTATTTGAAACTTCTTTTACGCTTCGCCAGAGCGCACAGCAGTGTGAATCCGGTCAGTTTTTACGTCATTTTGCGGGAGGAACGTCGGGGTGTGATCGGTTTCCCTCGATTTTCGAGGTATTTTTTGACAGAGGCTTTACTTGTTTAAGCATTTTCTTAAGTAAGACTTGGGCGCCCTTATGCGATCGATCTGGGGTGGAGGAGGACAACACTCAACAGAAAAAAAATAACCGCACACTAATCCGTTTTAGATCATTCTGAATCCAAATCCGCGAAAAAACCCATAGGTGTATGTCTGTCTGTGTGTGTGACAAAATCTTGTGTCGTCTGCCCAGGCCTCAATTTCCAACCGATTTTCGTGGTTCTTTTTTAATTCGACGCGGAAATCTATCTAGTTGTGCACTACAGCGCCGTAATTTCAAATTTTGCATTTTAAGGGGTGGAGGGGGGTTAGTGCTTAGTAAACCTGCATAATCTTGTAAGCTCTGCCCAGGCCTCAATTTTCTACCGATTTGCGTTTCTTTTTTTGTTCGACTAAAAAATCTCCCAAATTGCACCAGAGTATCCAAATCAGCATGGGGAGGGGTGAGTGGGGGGGGGGGATAATATTCACAAGATATAAATTCAATATTTCGACAGTGAACTTGCAAAACCATGTAAGTCGTTTTCCAGAAATTTTACAGGAAACGAGAAAAACTGGCTTCAAAGTGGACTTAACACGTTGGTTCATATTTGTTGCTTTTGACGCATAGAGAAGAGATAGTCGAGTTTTTGCCAGTTTGGCTCCGTTTGATGGATCAAGGATCAATCATTCTATCCAAATAGCTTAAGTCGTTTTCCAGAAATTTTACAGGAAACGAGAAAAACTTGCTTCAAAGTGGACTTAACACGTTGGTTCATATTTGTTGCTTTTGACGCATAGAGAAGAGATAGTCGAGTTTTTGCCAGTTTGGCTCCGTTTGATGGATCAAGGGGGTCTCATTCTATCCAAATAGCTAATAACCTTATTTTTGAAAAAATCGGACTTACATGGTTTTGCAAGTTCACTGTCGATTTTCAATATTTCGGTTCCTTTATAGCTTTGAAATTTAGGAAAAATTCTCATTATACCTCCGGATTTTCATGAATTACTCTCTGTACCACCATGGAACTAATAGTGATGCCACTATGGTGCCAGGACATCATAAACCGCATACCTATTCCTTTTTTTTTTTTTTTTTTTTTTGTGTGTTTCACCTTGAATACGGATGTGAATTTCGACGGACTGTTTACCAAAACTAATAGGCGGAAGTTCAACGTTACAACGTATTTCCGCTTTGGTGCCAGACTGGCACCGATGGTGGGTTGGGGGGGACTCGAATTCGTTTGTTGGATATCGTAGATCATGGATTTTAAAATGCCCTTCAAATTCGAGGCTCCCATGCCGCTAGAAACATTATGGTGGTTAAGGGTGAGGGGGGAGACCACTATCAAATACTAATTAAGTTTCATCGAGTGAAACAGTTTTATCGCTTATCAACTGGTTTAAATTGACCTAATGCTTCCCCAGAAATGCATGCATTACTTAACAATATGTTTTCCCTTGGGTATTCCTGTTATAACATAGGATTTGACTTGAAATTCCAGAATCTAAAATTGAGGCAAATTCCCCATTGAACCATGAAGTTATTTATAAAATTTTTTACAACATTACTACAGTATAAAACATACCATTTTTCGAGTCCGAATGATTTTTCATTCTCTGAAGACACAGTTTTTTCTAATATCGCTTCTTGTTCTTTCGATACGGCTTTCCACTGTCGCAGTCCAGGCCGATACTTGAGACCTTTCAGTGAATCTGATACGTCGATCAATTCTATGCTACCTGCACGAATAAATCAATTGGTACAACATGCAGTGAGTATACGATTGTAATAACGTAGTTAAGGTACTATTTTAAACAGTACCTTTGGCATCAATTAGCATCCTCTGAATCACAGCTTCGTTTTCAATAGGGTTTAGGGAACAAGTGGAATACACGAGTCTTCCACCGACAGCAAGCAACTCGAGACCTCTCTTCAGAACTCTATACTGAACCCTGAAAGTAATGAATAAATAATGTAAGTACAACCCTAGGGCCAAGGTAATTTTTGGGAGACACAGCACAGTATAAAACTGACCCTGCGTGGCGCTCGAATGTAGAAAAAATTAGACTTTGCAATCCATATGCGGTTTTGAGACATATTGATGAGGCATCGCACTGAGAAGTAATGGCGATACATCAGTGATATAAATTGGCCATAATTGACCAGTCTCTTATCTCATGCCTTCGAGAGTTTTTGCTGCCAAAATGTAATGGGCCCCTTTAGGAGGAGACTAGCGCGAGCAACAGAGGATGCTACCCAGTTGAAGGGGGAGCCCTGTTAACTATAGACAGGGGGGGGGGGGTTGTGCCGGGGGCCTCTAGGAACGGGTGACTGTTGGGGGAACCCTTTCATCGTCGCCTGCTGTTGTCAGGAGGCAACTTCATCATCACCCGCAAACTCTGAGCTTTGTGAAGAGGTTCCACAGGCCTGTTAGTGGTTGCCAAAAACTCTCGATTATTCCAGTTTTTCTCCCAAACGGAAAAAAACCCGGTGAGAAGCGCATCCTAGCGTCCTAATCTGTGAACTGTTCCTTTACTTACTATTGACTACCTACTTATCGATATTCTAACCCTTTCAATGGATTGCGCATGCGGGTGGTACCTTTGAGCGGTCTTGTTTAAATTGTTTTAATTGCCTTCAAGCTATCAAGGAATTAAATCGCAAATTGGAATGCATTCAACCCAAAATAAAAGTTTTTATTCCCTTCAGGGGAAAAATTGAAATATTTTGTGTTTCATTCTGTCCAACCCAGTGTTTGTTATCTGACAGCTCAAAGGTAGGTCGAATATCGATCATAATAAAAAATGGCGCAATTGTGATTAAGGTACCTACAAATGAGTACCCATTTGAAGCTGAAGGCTTCAAAATTATAATTTGGCATCCAGCCTGCCCTAAATTGATCCTGCGTTGGGCATATTGATAAGCTGTGATGTCACAGGAAAACTACCTATGTAAGGGTCTACTATAGAAAGTCTGCATCTGGTGGTAGATTCGCGAACTAACGGTCGAGTCTACCTTCCCTGGTTTGCAGGGAAATTGGACTGGTGCGAAATATTATGTTTGTGGGGTAGCTGCACTGCGAACGTGTTTCTGATCCAGAAATGAAATTCAAGCTGCAGTAGGAGTGGAAGTGTGTCACTTTGAGGGGAGAAATTCCCGAAAAAATATCGTATGCACTGAGATATTTAGGTTATTCCATCAGAATATTTTCAATTCTATTTCATATTAAGGAGCAGTAAATCGTTTGACATGGCTCCTCTCGCTTCTAGAGTCCGAACTGGAGGGTCTGGTCAGGTGGCAGTTTCGCCGCACCTTAAGAGATGAATAATTCTATCTTCTCCAGAACAAAGCGCCAAAGAGATACTGACTTTCTGTGGTAGACCTGTAGCTATTCGTACACTCGGCCAACACCATATCAAGTCCGAAGTATTCGACTACAACTCACCCGTGGAGGTTGTTGGCATGACCTGGGTTCCATTTGACCCAAATATCCGCATTCTTCCTCAGAGTCCCATCTCCAGTACAAGGCACATCACAGAGAACTCGATCATATTTCAACGGTTTGAGGTTATCATCTACACAACAGAAATTACTGTATAAATAAATCGTTCAAGAAGCTGCATACAAAGTTGACAGTATGAAAGATACACATAAACCTGCTAAATAAACCACCATTCAAGTTCTCTTTGCAATATGGGATTTGAAATTGCATTCTTCCCCACGATTGTGAAACTAATTCACAAGTACACAGCATTCAATAGAGAGTTCCTAGTGGGTTTAGATATGGCGTGACGAATTACACACACACACTCAATCTGGCGCCGTATTGTGATAAGAACACGCTGTATCCAATACGGCACTGTATTATTACGGTCAAATACGTCACTAGGAGGCAATCTGGCGCGCCATATTGAAAACATGGCGGACGATCCGGTTCCGGAGCGCCGGATCGACCCTACTAGGAACTTTCTAATGTTGAGATAAATTGCACCCATTTTGTGATTTTAACCTAACAGAGAAGGTTATACTCATCAATAAGGTACGAACGATACACACAAACAGTATTCGTAATTTCTGTATCCGTAATGAGGTCATATCAACGAGGAGGCTGTGAAGTTGCTGGATGTTGATGATCTACTCAGGCGGCTGAAAAGACGAAAACCTCACGATCTGTGGCAGTAGGGAGTGGTGTTTTCATGAAGTTGTTCAGTGAGTGTTGTGCTGTGCACTCCTGTGAATCTTGTGCGTCAAAAGACACATAAAATAGACGACATGAAGGTCGGTGTGCTATGTACCACACTCTCTTTTCAGTTATTTATATACATTGTCAGAGAAATGTTGCTAATAAGTTGAATTACTTGGTGCAATAAATATAATTTGAAAAAAAAAAAAAAAAAAAAAAATCATTTCGTTCTACGGAACCTGGCTTTAGGAATCGCCAACATCACATCAGGCGACTGATAAGAGAGATAATGCATGGTTTGAGCTCCGGAAAGTTCATCTAATCATCGCCAGGCAGCGCTCATGCCATTCCACCAATTTCTCTCCCTAGATGCTCCTGATAATGAACATTGCAACAAAATGAATAACAACATGAAAAATTTGGACCGTTTGAAATTGAATCTCAAATGGTAAACTTGTCGAGAGCCTGAAATTATCCTGAAATTTTTTATTTTGAAGCGTGAAAATTCGTACTGAAAATACGTTCTGCTCGATGGTGGACATAAACATCAGTCTTGAACGATTATTTGGCCGTACGGGTTGTTTTCACAAAGAAGTTTCTCTCAAGAAGGTGTTACAGGGTACAGAGCTGTTGTAGGGTCCTTTGGAAATGGAGTTATTCATCAATTCCAACGAGTGATCGAACTGGTTCACAGAAACACGAAAAAATTCTGCGAACTTTCTGCTGTGTTCAAGGAGATGATTTTCAATCAATTGTTGACCCAGCCCTTCTGTCTCTCTGAGGACTAATAGGGAGAATTTCAGCCCGTTCCAGTACATAAACATCCTCAAGTACTTCGTCATCCTATGAGCCCTATAGGTCGGCCTTTCATGGATGAGAAGCAACAGTATTTCTTCGTTCATTCATTTTATTCAAACTCATTCTCGAAACTTCACAAGCTTACTCTTGAACGGTCAGGAAGCGAATGAGAAATGAGAGGTTTCTGACCAGAAAATCGCACCGAGCAAAACGATCATCGTTACCGCTGTCCCGCGCTAAAAGCTCCTCTAGGCGTTTTGAATGATTTTGAACCCACTAAATTCTATCAAAATACGCATATTGCGCATATTTAGATTTCAAGAGGCTTTTCAGGCTCTACTAACTCCATCTAAAGAACTACTGATTTTTGATACTCACCTTCCCCTCGAACCATGAAGTTGGGCATATTGGACGCATCATGATTAGTGATGATGCAACAAGGACTGTTCAGCCTCTTCGCTTGATGTACAAGCATGTAGCATCTTGAGTTGTCTATATCATTGGCCACAACGAATCCAGCTGTAAATCACAATTCATTTCGATTTAAATAAACTGAACAAGTCGTTAAAATCGATTTCATCTTCCTTACGTGTAAGGAAGTTCAAAGTACCTTCCACAGGTAGAGGCGCACAGGTAGGTAGTACTTCTGAGTATGCAGGTCGCCCCTGCGTTTTTGACTCACAGGCAGATCCCGCCACTAGTGTCCTTACTAGCTCCCTCAGAGCAGACTCCTGCCCTGGCATTAAAGAAGTGGACAGCAAAGCCAGGGTTATAACCATGAATCCTACCTCAGGCTGGAGGAGCTTAGTTAGTCACTGCGCTTGTAGCTTGCCCTCCCGTGGAACCAGTAATGAGAGAGACTTGTTATTATCCTCTCCAGAGGCCCTGACTGGTTACTACCGCGGGATAAGAAACTTTCCCCGCCCAATGACAAGAAGCCCCCCCCCCCCCCAGGACTTGATGGGGGTCAGAGCATCACGGGAGTATAAAAACGTCTGCCAAGTGGGTGTGGCACATAGCTTCCTCGTATCCATAACCCGATTGTAGAGATCAATCTCAGAACATCAATCTTTAAGTACCTCCCACTACCCTCACAGGGAACCATCTACACACTAATCTGAACAATCCTAGAAAATTTCATCAAATTCGGACGAAAAATGTAAGTGTTACGGCTGTTACAAGGATTTTACGTTTGCGCAAGGGCAAACTGTACACAGTCAATTTTAAGGCCTTGATTTTCATTGGGGACCATCCACAACCTAATTCTCATAATCCCTGAAAATTTCATCGAAATCGGATGAAAAATGTAGAAGTTATGGCTGTGGCAAGGATTTCATGGCAGACAGACGTAAAACTCAAGCGGAAATTTCGATTTTGGAGAACTTTTTTTTCAACCTTGAAAAGTGAAAACAAAGCTTCCGCTACCTTGGTAGACTCGGAAGCAAAAGGGACTAAGGTATCCGGTACAAATCATTCAAAAGTAAGTTAGATAATTAAAAAGCAATCAGAAGAAGTTTATCCAACAGCAAGGAACTTAAATAAGAATGAAATTGATGAAATGTTCCGCCATTATCAGAATTTGTCAATGTTCTGAGAGCCTATTGAGCCTCAGGAACAACATCAGGATCATGGCGCATGTGCGGTGAGGGATAAGTCCCACGGAGTTACTGGTGTGGGCATCTCAGCAGGTGTATAGTAAGTAAAGTAAACAACAATCTCAGGTAGGATTTTCGTCCGACTGCCATTCCTGGCGTTGCGGACGTCATCAGCTGTCTTCCTAAGGGAAGATCAGAATTTGTTCGGATGATTTCGCTCATGGCTTCCCATTGCCTCACCGCCCCGTGTTGAGACGAAGGGGGCGGCGAGCCGCACTGCCCAAAAACACGACCAGTGACCGAAACTCGAACTCACGATCTCTCTCGCAGAGATCGAAACGCGTCGGCGAACGATCACGGCTACCGGAACCCCCAAGTTACTCGAGTGGGCGTCTCAGCAGGTGTATATCTCCACCCCCGCCCTGCTCAGCTCATACCTGAACTTGTGGTCGATCTCTAAGGGCACTTCCCTTCATCCCTCTCCATCAACCCACCTTCCTCAACTTCACTTGGGCTGGCGTTTGGTAAGTCCTGTCCGAGCATCCTCCCCACTAGAATTTTATTTATTTATTAAACGTTGTGCCCCTCCTTCTGAGTTTATTGGGGGGGGGGGGGGGAGATAAGCGGTTCTTCCCATGAAAGTGTGCTGATTGTAGTTTTTATTGTTACCTAAGGTGTCAAAGCGAGAACCAAAATCTAGAGAAGCTGTTTGGCATTCAGGACGATCCTGAAATGAGTGATAGAAATCGAAGATTGTCTGGTTCAACTTACATGGGATGGATTCGTCCCCGTGTAGAGTCTCGATGAGTTGAGCAGTTTTGCTACCAGGTGCTGCACACAAATCAATGACCTAGAAGACGTTCATAACGTATCACTCCAAATAGTTCATAATAAAATGGCAGATAACTTAAAACTAGAAGGTTCATAGCACAGCTGTCGATAGCATAGGCCTAATTTCAACGAGGTACAATCCCTTCACATCTCGTTCACCCAGACATTATAAATAGGATCACTGACTGACTGTCTGACTTAGTACTCCCTCGAGAGCCTGATGATTACTTACATCTAAAGCGCTCGCCTCTTATACTCTTTTGGTTTCGTCAGATTCTCCAATAAGTTACATAGACAATAATCGTTTTCTTATTGTAAGCCCGTTATCAAAGTAGGAAAGTTAAGTCATGTAGAGGAAACGTGTAACTTTATGCTTGTAATATACAGCAGCAACAGTTCCACTTTCAACAACTGTGGACTCACAGATGTAATGCATGTAATCTACTGGCCTAAAAAAAGGGGGCTACAGTCTTGAGGCTATGAGAGCTTCTGCTCCAACCTCCATCGCGTTCAGCAGGGTAGCCATCCCAGAAAAACGAGCCCCCAACACAGGTTTCTGCTGTGTTGTAACGTCTTCCTCCATGCATCTCACGACAACCTTTACCAGTCAGAATAGATCAAAATTTTTTATCAATATATACCAGTTGAGTACGAAAAAACACGTGTGCATTTTTACAAAAACCAATTTCCAATAGGATTCAGATTAATCTTATAAGTTGCAACATTTGGTGACGAGGATGGGATTACTTTATTATTTCGAACGTTGTTGATAATAGAGAGTTCCTAAAGATGATTTTGGCATAGCGGCAAAGCTAACGGCGACCGTAGATCACCTTCTGCGCATGCGCAGAAAATTACGGCGATCAAATAACGTCCGAGCAAATAACTGCGAACGTTCTGGCTGCTAATTTACGGCCATCTTGCTAACGTCCATGTGACTAACGGGCTGTCGTTAGAGCAGAGTGAACCTGACATGCCGGTAACAGTTTTGCAACCACCAACATCAATTTCAAAACAAAGCAAATAAATTTAAGTAAATTTTAGATGTTTTTTAGATATTTTTTGTACTCTGTTAACAGAATCTGATGATGCATGTCAGTGGGGAGTTAGGTGTGAAATTAAACGTACCTTGGTAGCTTGCAAGAAGATGACATCTTCGCACACATGTGTGGTGTGGTACCCGCCCTGCGGTTTTCTTCAAATACCTGCCTATCCACATTAGTGTTCACCCCCCCTCCTCTCCTATGACCCATGACGTCTTCAAATCGTCATCATCATCTTGCACCCCTGTGAGTGCTTGAAGTAAACACGACCTACGGAATGCTGCTGTAGGTTTCCGGCAGATTGGCCTTTCGATTTGAAATTTATACTGATGTGTTCCTCAAGGAATGAAAAACGTCCCCACAAAGTTTCTTCAAATGCCCTAGCTGAGAGGCTCTGTGATCACACTTATCACAGGCATGGGGTAACCCCATGGGGTTTCATCCCAGTGTGTGTCATGTGACTCTTCGAATGCCCTAACTGAGAGGCTCTGTAATCACACTTATCATTGGCATGGGGTTTCTCCCTGGTGTGTGTCATGTGACTCTTCGAATGCCCTAACTGAGAGGCTCTGTAATCACACATGTCACAGGCAGTAAGAACAACTGACCACGGAATCGGTTTAGTTTGGCAGCAGCGAGCTTAGGAAACTACAAAATTTGTGTTTGGACTGCTGGCCAAGTGGGTGTTGTACATAGCTTCCTCATATCCATCACACGGAAGTCCGAAATTTCGTCCAGCGAGAAACTCCCATACTCCAAGAGCCGCCGTCTTCGTGGAACGTTTTTGACGTACATCTCCAGCACGGTGATCATATCTTCAGCGGAAAGTAGACCCGCAACGTACAAATTCATAAAATGATCCATCTCGAACAAACACCTTGACAAGATGTACTTGAAATAGCGAAGAACGAACTTGAAAAACGAAGGCAGTCAACAATAGAGAACTGAGGATCTAATGGCGAAGCCAGAAATTCTTGTCACTTTAACTTTCGCGTCACTTTTGTCATCACCGTAAAATTGTTCAACATCGCCGTTATTTTCACTAACGTTCATCTAGGATTAGCATCCGATTTGACTCGGCCTAGACAGATTCATAATGGCGATGCCTGTAACGTTCGCCGTTAAGCAAGATGCAGTTTAGGAACTCTCTAATTTTCAACATCGCGGAATCCGTTCAAGTGTTGAAAGTGGTACCTACCATTCGCATCTGGATGACATCGTTCTTACAAGGGATCTATTTCGACGACACGGCCGACTTCAACGTGTTTATTACTAAGCTTACATGCTACTTTGTTCGTGAAGGCATTGAAGAGGCTGCCAAGATGCGAGCAACCTTGCTTACTGTAATATCAGATTCGGTATTACTACTATTACAAGGACTCAGTCCTAGGGCCAGACCTCTGGAATGTCAGCTATGATGGGATCCTTCACATAGAAATGCCAGAAGACGTCTTCCTTGTGGGGTACGCTGATGATATAGTGGCGGTTATGAAGGCTCGAACCACCGAAGCCTTGCAGCTCAAGCTGAATCAGACCATAAGAAGAATACTGGAATGGATGGAATCCCGATCCCTGTCACTGGCTATTCAAAAAACGGAGATTGTCCTTCTAACCCGGAAGAGAATAGACAGAAATATCCAGATGCTTGTCGACGGCCAGAGCATTATCACGTCTGACGTAATAAGGTATCTGGGTGTCATGCTGGATGTGAAACTGAGCTTCTGGGCGCACATATGTAAGGCAGCTGATAGGGCGGCTGCAGTGGTGGGGAGGCTGAGCCGTCTTATGGCTAACATAAGCGGCCCATCCTCCTCCAAACGCAGGCTGCTCATGAGAACAACCGATGCCATCTTGTTGTATGGTGCTGAAGTATGGGCAGACGCTCTGAAGTTTCAAAAATACAGGACGCGTATTGAATCGGTGCAGCGACGTGGTGCACTAAGGATATGCCGTGGCTACAGGACGGTTTCAGCCCCTGCAGTGCAGGTTGTTGCCGGGGTCACACCAATTGACCTACTGGCAGACGAGCGCAGGAGGATCCACCTGAGGAAAGCGGAGAATGCGCCAACGGTGGTTAAGAAGGAAGAACGAGAAGAGACCATGAGGAGGTGGCAAAATAGGTGGAGGTCTGAGAGTCGAGGACGATGGACTGCAAGGCTGATTCATGGCGTCAAGGAATGGACAGAGAGAGTGCACGGGGAAGTGAATTATTATCTTACACAATTCCTTACCGGGCACGGTTATTTTCGGTCCTTCCTGAAAAAGATTGGGCGGACCACGGATTCGCGGTGTCTTTACTGCCAGCAGCAGCGTGACCGCATCACAGACGACGAGCAACAGGATCAAGATGGAGTCGCAGAAGGCCTGGAGATCGAGGAAGACGATGTGTACCACACATTCTTCCAGTGTCCTAGATGGGAGAGAATGCGGAGTAGCCTGATTGACGAAGTCGGCGAACTTCAGCCAGAGACCATCGTTAATAAGATGATGGAGACAAAGGAGAACTGGGATGCCATCAATACCTACGTCATCGCAGTTCTCAAAGAGAAGGAAAGAAATAGGGATTGGGAAGGCTTAACATCATAAACGCCCCATCCCCTATCGAAGCCAAGGAGGAGCCTAAAGACATTAGGCCTCACGAAGAGGAAGCCCAGCAACAGCCGGGCTGAAAAAGGGGCTGTCCCGAAGTAATGCATCAACTGTAGTCCCGGGGCAGTCCAGACGAACAGAGGAGGTTTTAGTGGGTAACCAGTTGCTTATAGCGGCCGGACCCCCACATAAAGGGCGGTGAGACAAACATCCCTCTCCCGCTGTCAACCAATAAACGGTTTCCTCCTCTATAAAAAAAAAAAAAAAACTATTACAAGGACTCTATGTTCCAGACAGTTTTGATGACTGCACTTACATCACACTAGTGAAGTTGTTGAAAACCCACTACGCTCCACCCGCATCTTACTTTATGAAACGACATCAATTTTACACAGCTGTGAGGAAGCCAGATGAGTCAGCTAAATGCTGGGCAGCTAGATTGGGATGTTTGGTGGCAGAGTGTAAATTTGGTGCCGATCTCATAGGGGTCTTATTAGGAGACAAATTTGCTTCTGGATATGGGGAAGGACCTGTTCAGGACAGGTTGTTTGAGGAGGACGCCTCATCGGCCAATGTTACGATCCTGACACTAGTGAAGTTAGCTGCAGGAAAGGAAGCAACCACAGTAGAAAGGAAAATGATGATCTATTCTGACTGGTAAAGGTTGTCGTGAGATGCATGGAGGAAGATGTTACAACACGCTGCTAGCGTCGCTATGGTAGTTGGGGGAGGGGTAACATACATCAGAACTATTACCACATTTCATTTCCAACAAGGTAACCGATGTTTGGGATAAATCACTTACTTTATGGTGAGGTTGGACATCCAAGAGGAGAGGTGGGATCATGGAGACGGTCTCTTGCCTGGAAATGTTTCCTGTAGCTGTCTCAGAGACCAAGAAGTTGTGGAGGCGAAAATATTCTTCCGATCGTCTGATGTCTTTCCGAGTCAGTTCCAACTGCCACCCCATGTTATTGGGGTACCTGGAAATGTTGAGTACAAATTATACGAGAATCGTGGAATTAATATCCACTGATTGAAAGGTAGAGTTCATGACCCATTTTTGACAATATTTTTTTTTTCTTCAAATTTTCAAACTCTTGTCAAAGACAACAACAACAAACTTGAACGACTTGAGTGGGACACCTCAAAATGTGCTCCTCACCCTTCTCTGATAGGTATTTCGAAAATGTGCCTCTACGAGCAGCAAGAGATGACACTATTAGTGTTTTGGTTTATTATTTTCAATAATGAACCTTTGGAATCGACCAAGAATTTTTTTTAACCCCCCCCCCCCCTCAAAATTTGTTGGTTTACGTTTCAAGGTACGTAGAATCCAAAAATCGAATAAAAAATGTGGCCGTCCGTCCGCCGTACGCGGCACTTTTTCCACTTAGCATTGGCAGATTTTGATGAAATTTGGTATGTGGGCTCCATTTGGGGTCTAGTTGTGCCCTGAAGATTTTGGTTGATGTAGGTCACTTCTAAGGGTTCAAAAATGAATTTTGAAAACGCCCTAACTCAAAAAATGTTGATATAAAGGTATTGTTAGTCCATTAATTTAAGATAGTAGAGAATTTTTGAGACCACGCGAGAGCCATGTAGGACAAACCGTTCGCTCCCTACGAGAATTTAAGGGTTGGACGTACGATAAATCAGAAACACGGGTGTGAATCGCAAGAGGCCTAATCCCCGTTCAAATTTTAGCTGACCGAAATGCGATCGATGTTTTTCTTCATGTTTGATGGTTGGTGGCTTTGCAGACGAGTGATCAATATAGAAAAATAATAAACCATAGTGTAATAATTTGCAGCGTTTTTGAGTAAGTATTACAAAAAAATTAATAAATCAATGAATTCAAAATTTATTAAGTAGGTGAAATACGAGTATCGTCACTTAAGAACCGGCATAGGACACCTAATTTTTTTTCAAATTCAAGTTTAGTTGGCTTTTTATTCAAATTCATATTCAAATCACCCCATCATCTATACACCCCAACAACTACCCCGCCTGACAACTCAGAGACTCCCAACCCCCTCCCT
Source organism: Apolygus lucorum (assembly GCA_009739505.2). Lineage (NCBI taxonomy): Eukaryota > Metazoa > Arthropoda > Insecta > Hemiptera > Miridae > Apolygus > Apolygus lucorum. The sequence goes on from CM019171.2 coordinate 28,489,510, forward strand.
GCCAGCCCACAAGGCGGCTCCCAACCATTGGTCTGTTCGGAGAGGGAGTCCAGAACTAGTTCAGAACCAGACTGTGACTGAAAAGGGGAGGGGATAGAGGCGCTGGACTCCTTTGAACTCCGCCAGGCTTCTCCAAACCCCTCCGAACCGTTCACGACTGCTTATCATCTATACACCCCAACAACTATCCCGCCCAACAACTCAGAGACTCCCAACCATTGGTCTGTTCGGAGAGGCAGTCCCTAACCAGTTCAGAACCAAACTGTAACTGAAAAGGGAAGGGGATAGAGGCGCTGGACTCCTTTGAACTCCGCCAGGCTTCTTCAAACCCCTCCGAACCGTTCACGACTGCTTATCATCTATACACCCCAACAACTATCCCGCCCGACAACTCAGAGACTCCCAACCATTGGTCTGTTCGGAGAGGCAGTCCCTAACCAGTTCAGAACCAAACTGTAACTGAAAAGGGAAGGGGATAGAGGCGCTGGACTCCTTTGAACTCCGCCAGGCTTCTCCAAACCCCTCCGAACAGTTCACGACTGCTTATCATCTATACACCCTGACAACTATCCCGCCCGACAACTCAGCGACTCCCAACCCCCTCCCTGCCAGCCCATAAGGCGGCTCCCAACCATTGGTCTGTTCGGAGATGCAGTCCCTAACCAGTTCAGAACCAGACTGTAACTGAAAAGGGAAGGGGATAGAGGCGCTGGACTCCTTTGAACTCCGCCAGGCTTCTTCAAACCCCTCCGAACCGTTCACGACTGCTTATCATCTATACACCCCAACAACTATCCCGCCCGACAACTCAGAGACTCCCAACCATTGGTCTGTTCGGAGAGGCAGTCCCTAACCAGTTCAGAACCAAACTGTAACTGAAAAGGGAAGGGGATAGAGGCGCTGGACTCCTTTGAACTCCGCCAGGCTTCTTCAAACCCCTCCGAACCGTTCACGACTGCTTATCATCTATACACCCCAACAACTATCCCGCCCGACAACTCAGAGACTCCCAACCATTGGTCTGTTCGGAGAGGCAGTCCCTAACCAGTTCAGAACCAAACTGTAACTGAAAAGGGAAGGGGATAGAGGCGCTGGACTCCTTTGAACTCCGCCAGGCTTCTCCAAACCCCTCCGAACCGTTCACGACTGCTTATCATCTATACACCCCAACAACTATCCCGCCCGACAACTCAGAGACTCCCAACCATTGGTCTGTTCGGAGAGGCAGTCCCTAACCAGTTCAGAACCAAACTGTAACTGAAAAGGGAAGGGGATAGAGGCGCTGGACTCCTTTGAACTCCGCCAGGCTTCTCCAAACCCCTCCGAACAGTTCACGACTGCTTATCATCTATACACCCTGACAACTATCCCGCCCGACAACTCAGCGACTCCCAACCCCCCTCCACGCCGCCCATAAGGCGGCTCCCAACTGTTGGTCTGTTCGGAGATGCAGTCCCTAACCAGTTCAGAACCAAACTGTAACTGAAAAGGGGAGGGGATAGAGGCGCTCGACTACTTTGAACTCCGCCGGGCTTCTCCAAACCCCTCCAAACCGTTCAGGACTGCTTCCACGAACAAACTTCGTATCGCATTTTCTTATCGCTTTTATTCGCTTGTATACCAAAAGCAAAAACATAAAATGTCAAAATCGAGGGAGTCTAACAACCGTTCCTCTAAGTTTTAAAACGGAAGAAGGCATAAGGGACATACTAATATCATTTTATCGATATATATTAATAGAAGTTAGTTTAATAGTTTTACTTATACCTATTCAGTTACTGAAAATCTTAAAATCCAAAATGAAAAGTGGATAGTTACCAAGGGAGGTTTTTGATGTCAGGTTTCTTCTCGCCTCCGTCTTCCGTCGATAATAATTTGGCGAAGAAATCGCTTTTGACGATCTCAAGGAGGCGTTGAGCTTCAGCAGTGGAACAAGCGGATATCCTGAAGGACGCTGGCAAATCCTGTCTCAAATACTCCATAAACGAGTCCCATTCTTCTTCCGGCACGATATTCTGAGACTGGAATTCAAAGGATAATTATTACTCCTTCTCTTAGCGTAGGTACGTAATGTTTCTGAAAGCATTGCCCAGGCTTCACCCTGGATATATCACGAGCTAGATAGTCCTACTCTCACAGCAAGCACAGGTAGGTGCTAAAACTACTTCAAATATAAAACAAATTGACCACTGAAGCAAAATTTAAAAAAATCGCAGCAACAGTGATGAGACGCCGTTGTAGAATAGGAAACCAATAAATGACCAACTTACTGGGTATAGTTTTCAATCAAAGCCGCTTTTGCCTATGTTAATTCTTATAGAATAGCCACGTATGAGATTTCAGAGCACCAACAACGTGTATATTGAAAATACTAACCGGTGACCAGAAGCTGAGTGCATTAGAAGTACAACTCAAACAACCCTAAGAAAGATATACTTTAGGTGAGTAAAATACCAGAATGATACTAAAGAACCACTTGTGCTTTCACATACTTACCTTGTAATATTTGACGAATTCTTCGCTATCCCTCACAATATCTTTGTAAGACCGTCTTTCCCCATTATTTTCCTGAAATTAGCAAAATTTAGTTTTCAAATAGTTTAAATAAATAAAAAAGTTGAAATGACTAAAAAAAATATCTACTAAGTAATAATTAGGGAAGAGAACTCTTCAGTTAACAAAGTTTCCATGAAAAGAATAAACGTTTATTATAAATTAGGGAAGAGAACTCTTCAGTTAACAAAGTTTCCATGAAAAGAATAAACGTTCATTTTGAGTCCCGAGAAAAATTTAAAAAATTTATGATTCCTATTTTTTTTTTTTTTTTTTTTTTTTTTTGAAGATTTTTTAAGATTTTTAAGATTCTAAAAATGCTAATCTTAATAAGTAGATAAAACTTATAATTTGGGGATTTTACTGCATAACTATCCTTAACTTGCTCTATATTACCCTACTTATTTCGAATTTCAGGATTCAACTGCAAGTTTGTCTTAACCCTGTAATTGGCAAAAGTACCCCCATGGCAATTCTTTCAAAATTTTCCCCATAAGGTACCTATACTTTAGGTCCTCCAAAACCATGTTAAATTGAAAAAGCTTCTAAACTGTTGGAATTTAAAAAGATTTTTTCAACACTTGTGGTAAAGTGAGTACATATATATCTTGCAATGCCAAATCACCGATGAGTGAGATTGTTATTGAATAAAATGTATTTCGTTTCATTTCAATCAGAATAAAATTAAAAGAAAAAAATGAGAAAAAAGAATCCATAAAATAAAACACTGAATGAATAGCTGGTAAAATACCAATAGGTATACTTACTTATTAAACCTTCTCAATTGTTACTCATACCAATGAGATAATTGGGTAAACGTGAATGTACACCAATACAACTAAGCAGTATCAATCAAACGAGTACAAGTACGGGTACGTAACGAGTTTCTTATCATCAATTTTGGTAGTTTTCCTTTGGGGATTTGTTTCAATTTTTCCCCTACATTGTACCTTTGGCCCTCCAAAACATGATAAAACTGATAAAAGCTTCTATAATGTTAAAATTTGAACAGTAAACACGTATGGTTGCGAAGTACAGGGTTAATGATTCCATAATAAATTGCCTCATGTTTAAAGGTAAACGCACGATATTTTAAAGGGATTCCTGCATTAAATGCACACTTTTGGGAAAACAAAAGTTAAATTTTCCATTCATGAACATATTTTTCATTATATTCAAGGTTTTTTCTTATTAGGAATGTATCCTAACTGTTTGATGTACGACGTAATGTAGAATTTATAGTGCACATAAATCCGCTTCTTACCAGTCTATTCAAATAAACCTAGTTTGGCTGGCCAACCATTTCATCTTGAAAGATTGGAGTTCATACCGGAAAAACAGATGGTAATGTTTCCAATGTCTGTACTTTTCGAAGTACTGTTTTGTACCTACAAACAGGAAAAACAGGTACTATTTCCAATGTCTGTTCTGTTCGAAGTACCGTTTGGAACCTTCAATCCAAAAAAACAGGCACTATTTCCAATGGCTACTTTCCAAAGAAGGTACCTAGGTACTTACTCTAGACAAACTCGAGTCATGCCTACTCTGCTGAAAAGAATTATCCATCGCGTAAATTCCAGCTTTAGAGCTGAGGGCTTTCCTGGAAAGAAAGAATACTAACGCCTCATTTATATCCGGAGAATTTTTTAGATTTCTACTAGGTATATCCTATTAATGAAAATATTGAAACCAACACATGTAGGGTACACAATGAATAACAAAATGAGGTAAGAACAGCAAACTTGATGACTTACTCCTTCTGTGTTCGGTTTCTTCTTCTGAAATTTTCGTTTGTACCTTCTTGTGCCTTGCCCCATTGTTTTGAACTTTTAAAACCCAAAATCAAATACGTAAAATCAAAAGAGTTCGAAATTCCCTACTAACACAAGTCGCGAAACACCACGTGAAGACGAAGGGACGAAGCAAAACACAACGGGCCTCTGTCACGTTACAGGGAGCAGAATATTGAAGTAACAGCAACGACATAGAGAAGGAATTGAAGGTCTCCTTGTGTGGAGCACCTGCAGTAGAGAAGGGATGACCGGAACGAGAGCGGCCACGCCCCCACCTACCCGTGCCGCATTATAGTTTTTGGTCCTTTTTCTCAGCTATCTAGCGGTTGCCGAAGCAACTTTTGTTGTAAAATGTATGTCAGTTGTTGGACTTCGACCTTTTGACTGATGTTTTCGAAAACAAACCCATCCTCCACAGTCTTCTTGTGACTTCTTCGTTTTCCTTTCAGCCGATTATCAGTGAGTTTTCTGCTATAACTACATTCGCGCATAGTGAGAGTTTACTCACTATGCGGGCAATGAAATAGGCCCGGGAAATAACTTCCAGGGTTCTTAGTAGGTACCATTTAGAGGATCCTGACGAAACTGCTTTACAAACTGAGGTGAATAATTTGCTTGCCCTCTAGCTGTAAACTTGTTATATCCGACTTCCATCTAAACAATAAACCAAAAATAAATATCTTACATTACTTCCAATGAATTTCAATGTTTCGTTATCATTGTTTCGATTAACGAATTATATGATGTTACTTCCTCATTATTTTACATAACAATCACATTTAGGAAGGTTCATAGTTCACTTTCATCCGTCTGGTCTGAGGACACCTCATTAGTGCATTTTATCATCTCATACAGATTTCAGTAATGGGAGACGCTGGAGAAATGTGGGAAGGAGACGAAGCCAGAAATAATGTTGAGAATAGAAAAAAAGACTCGATCAAATGGACTACAAAGGACAAAATAAAGCAACTGAAGGGCATCATTGATTTACACGGTAAGCCTTGAAAATATTTATTCAGTAGGTAGGTACCTACCTGACTATTCCAAAACTCTCATTTCAAGATAAGGCTCATTGAAAATAGTCAGCTAACTTAAACTTCCGCCAATTGAAGATGTACACTGGAGACCAAAAAAACCGGCGCAGTTGACTTGTTTCCAAAGAATCAAGTTCAAATCGCTAACAGTTGGGTTTGAGTCAATCGTAAGGCCAATAATAAGGTTCACAGAGATTACGTGCCAAGGTCCATCCATGTTTTCCCTCAACTATCCAGTTTTTTTCCTGTAATGCTCTCTTGAGTTCACGATAGAAGCCTAAAGGACGAAAGATGACTTTTTGATAGTCTGCCTTAAGTGCGGTCAACGCAAGCCTTTCGTGTCATTGTGCCTTAACCCTTCAGTGGTAGACCCCGAAGCGCGGTGCTCCATCAGCCCGTTATTCGAATACTGTCGTTCACAGTGGCTGTCCTGAGGGCTGTGATTCACAGTTCCCTCCTAGAAACCACCTCCACGCAGGACCGTACACTCCTCTCTGTCCCCGAACCCGCTCAAGGTTAGTATGAATCGGTTTTTTGCACTAAAACCGTGAATGTGTCAGAACACTCTGAAGTCTGAGCGCTCTCCTGACCCCGAAAAATCGCTGCAGTCGCCTGAGGAAGATTCTGACGAAAAGGAACGTGCATCTGACTCAAATGGCTTTGATTTGTCAAATTTTGATTAATCAGTTATTAATATTTCAGAGCTGAGCAAAACTTATTTACCAATATGTTATTCATTGAACGCCTTTAGATGCACCAGGGGATGAGTTGATTATCACAGTCAGACCTAGAACTATTCAAAATATGATAAATATTGATTTATTCGGGAGGAAGTACCATAAGAGCGCCGCGCTCCGGGGTCTACCTTTTGCGGGATGAGAAGAGGTCTACCACTGGAGGGTTAAAAATGAATTTTTTCGTACTTGCTCCTTTTCAATTGAGTTTTTCATAATTTTTTTAATTTTTTTTAAAAGTTTACCCGCCGTTTAAATGGGTTTAGACGCGTGTGTGGTCGCAAGACTTCTTGTGTTGATAGAGGACGGCCAGAGCCAACGTTATGCAGCCGAAGCCCTTGGGCTGACCGAATCAACGGTTTGACAGGCAGTTAAGAGGTACTGTGAAATTGGTAGCTACACCAGAAGCCCGGGATCAGGGCCTCCAAGGGCGACGGATCCTGCTAACGACCGTTTTATTGTGACTCCTAAGAGACCGCACCATTAGACAGCTTTAGAGACCTCTCACCAGCTGCGTGCTGCTCGGGATGTCGATGTCAGTGTTCAAAAGATACGCAGATGGCTTGCTGATGTGAATCTTCACTCCAGCACATTCAGCGATGGCCTCTGAAACACGTGGAGGTCCATCCTTGCCTCCAAAGAAATTCCTCCCCATACCATCACTGATCCACCACCGAACTGCACTCTTCCACCAATATTGCACTGAGCCTTTCACTTGCCTTGTCTTCTCCAAATCCGAACTCGTGCATCTGAAGTGTTCAGATTATCTGTACTCGTCAGAAAACAGAACGGAGTGTGATTTCTAGCAAATTGAATACGAGCCGTTCGGTGTGCTGGGGTGAGTAGAGGACCTAAAGCACGTACTCTGGAGTGAAGATTCACATCAGCAAGCCATCTCGTATCGTTAGAACGCTAACATTGACATCCCGAGCAGCACGCAGCCGGTGAGAGGTCTCAAAAGCTGTCTAAGGGTGCGGTCTCTAAGGTTTGCATCGCAATAAAACGGTCGTCAGCAGGATCTGTCGCCCTTGGAGGCCCTGATCCCAGCCTTCTGGTGTAGCTACCAATTTCACAGTACCTCTTACCTGTCGAACCGTTGTTTCAGGCAGCCCAAGGGCCCTGGGCCGCATAACGTTGGCTCTGGCCGTCCTCTATCAACGCAAGAAGTCTTGCGGCCACACACTCGTCTAAAACCATTTGAACGGCGGGTAAACTTTATTTTAAAAAATAAAAAATTATGAAAAACTTAATTGAAAAGGAGCAAGTACGAGAAAATTTATTTTTAAAGCACAATGACAAGAAAGGCTTGCGTTGACCGCACTGAAGGCAAACTATCAAAAAGTCATTTTTCGTCCTTTAGGCTTCTATCGTGAACTCAAGAGAGCATTACAGGAAAAAAACTGGATAGTTGAGGGAAAACATGGATGGACCTTGGCACGTAATCTCTGTGAACCTTATTATTGGCCTTACGATTGACTCAAACCCAACTGTTAGCGATTTGAACTTGATTCTTTGGAAAAAATTCAACTGCGCCGGTTTTTTTGGTCTCCAGTGTATATCAATTAAATCTGAAAGAAAAATTTGATTGGCTGAGGACTCTTATTTAATATTTATAGAGAAGACATTAAAATGGACCAAGTTGAAGAAAGACGTCGCTATAAAGAAGTACCAAATAGAAGGAAGAGAGCTCGACCTCAAAACAGAAAAAATGAGGAAACTTCTGAAACAAATAGAACATGGTGCGAGCGAAGAAATCAAAGACATTCTCAAAAATGACAAACAAGCCTGGTTGATATGCAGGGACCAGTCTCAAAATGTAAAGTAAACCTACCTTGTTGATCAATTAGGTTGTCTACTTTATCTGATTTAGTTCGCCCTCGTCTACAATTTTATTGATATTTAGGCAGTTTTTGATTTTTTAGACCGTTCCTAAGGCGAAGTACCGCCCAAAGAAGTAGATTTTTAAAATTAGATTCCACAATCCTTAAATTCCAACAACACGTCTCTCAGGCGTGTTTGTGGGAGGGGGAGGCCTCTCCTAACATGTACGCTAACCTAAGTCCACTCTCTTCGTGTCTGTCGGTGGGAAACAATCATTTTCCTCCTTAAAATGTATGTAATTGACATTAATTTTTCTAAAAAATTACTCGCCTCGAAGGCGTTAGCAATAACAATTTTATAATTAACAATTAACCAACAAAATTTAATTTCTGTCTCCCATGCGTGTTATTAGACTGAAACATAATATTTATTATGATTGATTTGAGTTATTCGATTTGTGATCCAGTTTTTGTCAATATGGGTTTAAGGAAATCTTTCTCACTTCTGTAAGATAGCTAACTAGAATGGTTATTGGAACAGTTTCCTTACAAGTTTTCTAGTTCAGTACCCCCTCCGTAGAATGTTCTGAAAATTCAATGAGGAATTTCACCGAATTCTGTTTGCATTTTTCCTGAATAGTTAATGGTGTGGGATAGTTGAAAATCGGGTTGATTTTGGAAAATAAGTCTGCTGTTATTTTTGGGAGACATTCAAAATTTATGATTTCAAATAATAACTGGAAAACGGAACTCTTCAACGTAAAGGGAAAACGCTTGCTGATTGGCTGTTTGGATCGCGGTCACCTCCCCTTGATGCTCGATGGAACGACGAAATCGTGTTATCTGAGAGGAAAGTTATCAAACAAAAACAGGGGAAAACTCATTTTCTCCATCTTGCTTTTTTCTGTTTTTTTTTCCCTACAGTTTGATTTCAATCTTTTGGTCTGTTTGGAGAGGCAGTCCTGAACGGTTCAGAGCAGTTTGGAGCAGCCCGGAGGAGTACATTCGCCTCTATCCCCTCCCCATTTCAGTTCCAGTTTGGTTCTGAACTGGTTCCAGACGGCCTCCCAAACAGACCCTTTACTGGTTTTGTGAAATGTTGCCGAGGGCTATACAAAGTGAGATTTCAAGATCTCAGCGCTTCAAGCGGCCTTACATGAACTATTGCTGGTTGACGTCATCCTTCCGGTTTTTTTTAAACGTTCATATTTTCTACACTGTTTTGTTTTTTCGTAAATTAGGACGTATGGGCTGAAAGTTTGCAGATTTTTAGGGTCAAAAATAGGAAATTCCAACATGGTGAAATTACTCATTGTATTATATTAGGTGTATTTATATATTTTGACTATTTACGAATTCTTTTTTGAACAGGGAATTATTGAATCACTGAAACATTTGACTTTCTTGCAAAGAAGAGAATTGGATCGCCTGACGTTCGATTTGACCAAAACCAAGCAGAACCTTTTCGACATTAAAGTTTGTACCTTTCCCTACAGTAAATACACCAAAACAGAGGTTTCGTCTCATTGATATCTGTTTTTTCTTAATCAATTTTAGTTGGAGGACAAACTTTTGGCTAGTGGAATGATGCACGCAGACAGGATTGAGAGTGAAAAATACAGGATTCAAGAAATCGCTGTTGAAATTGAACAAGCTAAAACTCAACCAGAGGCAGCGATGCTGGTAGAGAAGACGTACGAAAGACGAAGAAGGATACTTAAAAAGGTACCGTACGGAAAATCGCTTGAACAACCATCTCATAATTAACAAGACAATATGTAACCTTATGTATCTGGGAGTATGTGCCTTACGTTAAAAAGTGCTTCGATACACGCTTCCATCAAGTCAGGAAGGCATGGTGTTCTCTCTCCATCTGCGAGCATCTCTTTGCAGCACTGCTGCCCCCAGCTAACCCTCCAAGTTTCTGATCTTGATTTGGTCATGCAGCAGTTAGCGTGATACAACCAGACAACAACATCTTTTCCAAAATTTAGCTCATCTGCCGAGTTTTCAGCTGCTCTACATGTCTCAGTGGATGAGGCAAGGAGCAGCATCCAGAATTGCGCTGAGTCGCAATATTCGTTGGATTGAGCACCATTGGTAAAGATTATCGCCACTCCAACGCAGCCACATTGGTTACCTGGGTGAGGTGGTCAAAAGCCTGGCACTCATCAGGAAGTCATTTTCTCTAATGACCATGTAGCCCGGAATTGCCCAAAAGTTCGTGGTTGTCGCATCTTACGTCACTGTGGTGTTGTCAAGCAAGTGGCTGGGGAATTGAGATGGTCAGGAAGTACACAGTGCCGAGAGGAGGTTTGAAGGCAAATCGTGAATGCTACGAATTCTGAGGGGACCTGGAGGGAGACGAAACAAAAATATGGCAGAGAAGATCCCCAGCATCCATGGTAACAACAACATCCGGGCGTGAGTGAAGTGTGGGCAAATTTTTACGGAATGATTCAGGAATCTGTGCAGGAGTACTCCGTGGCGTCCTGCTGCGCAGGAGTCGAGACAGCAGAACACATCCTCTGCGAGTGCCCTCCTGAAGCATCAGATTCCGGCATTTCGGTAAGGGCACTCTTGTCCCGGCCAAAATTGCTCGGGAAAGGAAGAGGTTTTCAAACGGGCACTTGATTGAAAATGGGCATTGTGTCACAATAGATCAAACTATTGGTCTAAGTGACTAAGGGCTTCCCCCCCAACCCCCAAAAAAAACTCCGTGGCGTCACCACCCGCGTCTTGCTCGGTTCCACCATTTACTTGAATCGATGGTCTTTCCTACGAGGATTCCCCCTACATCCTCTAACCCTAGGACCAGCGTCCTCCTTACTACTTTAATTCATTTAGTATTCTTTCTAGAGTGCCCCACTGCATCCAATAGTCCATTAACCCTTATTGGACCATGGTTTCTCTAGTGTTAACGGAAACATTTTGAAAATTCCATTCCTAAGGTTCCACCAGATTACCTGACTAGATTTAAAACTGCAATTTAAAAATTATTGGACAGAGCTGAATTTTTTGTATATTATTAGAAGTCAAAAAATGATGTGACAAAAATTCTTAAAATTTTTTCATCGATTACCTTGGAAATTTTTGTCATAACTCTTTTAAGACTTCGAATAGCCCACAAAACATTCCTCTGTCCATTAAATTTGAAATTACAATTTAATTTTGGTTACTCCGGATAACTGGAGTAACTGTGGAGTTCCAAAGATGTTTTTGGTGACACTAGTGACACCATGGTCCAATTAGGGTTAAGGAGAGATTAAGTTAGTGGGCAGTCAAGTTTTCTCACAGGGAATAACCTGGACATTGGACACAAGGAATCTGTAGGTTCTAAAATCATTGAGTTGACCAGAGCACTAAAAGTTGGGTACCTCCGTAAATTTTTTGTTAAGTAACATGAAATACACAATCGTGTTATTTATTCCTTACATTTAGAAACGACAACACGATTGTGAATTCTTTGGAAGAATGGGGTATTTCGGTCAATTTTTTTTATTTTTTTCAAAAGGGTATGGCTCAGGAATAACAGTAATCGGGTCTGTTTGTCGAGAAAATGTTTTTAAAAAATCAGAGAAGCTAAGGAAAGTTGAAGATTTGAATGGTGTGACGTAGCTAGCCAATCGTGACGTAGCTAGCCAACTGTCTTTGAAAAAAGTATCCATGCACGGAAACCCTTGAAAGACGTCTTGGATACTACAAAATAGTACTCACACACGCGCGCGGCGTAGTCCTTGCCTTGTGTGTGTGCATTTATAGCGGCCCGCCTTTTTCAAACGTGTGATCTCTTTAATTAATTTTTCTACCACATGTTATAGTATCATCGGGCTTAAAGTTGTAGTATATAGGTTTTCAAGGGTGCTGAATCCAAATTTGAGGTCAAAAACCTGAATTTCCGTCCCACCGAAATACCCCATTGTCTGTCCATCAAGGTTGGACCGCCATGAGAACCCATCAGCAACTATTCTGGAACTAACTTCTACCTTAAAAATTGGTACATTAACTTGATTAACTCTTACAGGAATCTCTGGATATTGACTCTCTTTTGGACGGTCTGAAGAATGACGTCTTCATCCAAACTGAATGTATCTTGATGGCAGCTGAAATGGGACAGTTAGCCACGGAGGAAAAAGCAAATTTTATGGAGAAATACCGACTAGAGATGAAATTGGCGAATCAGGAGAAAAACGCGTACTCCAAAGAAATAAAACACATCAAAAACGAAATATCTCGAGTGAAGAAGATTAACCAGTCTTTGGCCAGAGCAGACGTGAGTTCTACAGTATCTACAGGATTGATACGGACTTATAAGTAGTTGGAAATTAAAAACTTTAGAATTTTTAAAGTTTAATTAAAAACTTTAATTTTCTAGAAAATTTAAAGATTTTCCAAGTTTTTGAAAAAACTTTAAAGTTTAATTGAAAACTTAAATTTGCCTCCCATTTACCAAAAATCTAGAGTAGCTCATGAAATTAAATTGACAACTGTAACCCGTAATGCCTCCGACCTAACAAATTTCGATTTAAATTAATTTTTCCTACCTGTCCTATTCCTAATTATTCTACTTCAGGGATATACAGGATAGGTGGGACGAAGTTCCCTCATCTTTCGTGATAAGGCGTACCTACTAAAAGAGCATCTCCAAGCTATTGATTTGATTTCATTTTGCTGCATTTGCAGCCGAAAGAGTCACTTTATGAGGAGGAAAACATCGATTTTCCGTGGAATCATTTCAGAGTTTCTTTCCCTTCACGATCTATTTTTCCTCTGACAATTTTGTAAATTTTACAGTTCACAGATTTAGTCTTAACAATTTAACAGTTTACTCTTCACTGGGATCGATTCATTACCCTTCACAAGAAAATCGATGATTTCCTCCTCAAAAAGAGACTTTTTCGGCTTTCATGCGGTAAAATTAAATCATATCAAGAAAGGGATATCACCACACGATTACACGTAGGAAAACCGTTTCCAGGGTGTCCAGCGATTCCCCGAAAAAAATTCCCTGAGTTTTCCAGGGTTCTAAATGAACTAAAATATAAGGAAACTTGAAAATCATCGGAACTTGCTGGTTTTTGGTGAGAAACGACCACTTCAAAGGCTTGTTTTCACCATTGTTTGAAAAAGTCGAAATTGAACGTTAAAACCTTCGAAACTTGTTGGTTTGCTCGAGAGAAACGACCACTTCAAAGGCTTCGATTGTTCGAAAAAGTCGAAATTGAACGTTAAAATCATCGAAACTTGTTGGTTTGCTCGAGAGAAACGACCTCTTCAAAGGCTTGTTTTCACCTTCGATTGTTCGAAAAAGTCGAAATTGAACGTTAAAATCATCGAAACTTGTTGGTTTGCTCGAGAGAAACGACCTCTTCAAAGGCTTGTTTTCACCTTCGATCGTTTGAAAAAGTCGAAATTGAAGTTAAATTCATCGAAACTTGTTGATTTGCTCGAGAGAAATGACCACTTCAAAGGCTCGTTTTCACCTTCGATTTTTTGAAAAAGTCGAAATTGAACGTTAAAATCATCGAAACTTGTTGGTTTGCTCGAGAGAAATGACCACTTCAAAGGCTTGTTTTCACCTTCGATTGTTCGAAAAAATCGAAATTGAACGTTAAAATCATCGAAACTTGTTGGTTTTTGAAGAGAAACCACCACTTCAAAAGCTTGTTTTCACCTTCGATTGTTTTAAAAAGTCGAAATTGAACGTTAAAATCATCGAAACTTGTTGGTTTACTCGAGGGAAACGAACTCTTCAAAGGCTTGTTTTCACCTTCGATTGTTCGAAAAAGTCGAAATTGAAGTTAAATTCATCGAAACTTGTTGGTTTGCTCGAGAGAAATGACCACTTCAAAGGCTTGTTTTCACCTTCGATTGTTCAAAAAAGTCGAAATTGAAGTTAAATTCATCGAAACTTGTTGGTTTGCTCGAGAGAAATGACCACTTCAAAGGCTTGTTTTCACCTTCGATTGTTCAAAAAAGTCGAAATTGAACGTTAAAATCATCGAAACTTGTTGGTTTACTCGAGAGAAACGACCTCTTCAAAGGCTTGTTTTCACCTTCGATTGTTCGAAAAAGTCGAAATTGAAGTTAAATTCATCGAAACTTGTTGGTTTGCTCGAGAGAAATGACCACTTCAAAGGCTTGTTTTCACCTTCGATTGTTCAAAAAAGTCGAAATTGAACGTTAAAATCATCGAAACTTGTTGGTTTACTCGAGAGAAACGACCTCTTCAAAGGCTTGTTTTCACCTTCGATTGTTCGAAAAAGTCGAAATTGAAGTTAAATTCATCGAAACTTGTTGGTTTGCTCGAGAGAAATGACCACTTCAAAGGCTCGTTTTCACCTTCGATTTTTTGAAAAAGTCGAAATTGAACGTTAAAATCATCGAAACTTGTTGGTTTACTCGAGAGAAACGACCTCTTCAAAGGCTTGTTTTCACCTTCGATTGTTCGAAAAAGTCGAAATTGAAGTTAAATTCATCGAAACTTGTTGGTTTGCTCGAGAGAAATGACCACTTCAAAGGCTTGTTTTCACCTTCGATTGTTCAAAAAAGTCGAAATTGAACGTTAAAATCATCGAAACTTGTTGGTTTACTCGAGAGAAACGACCTCTTCAAAGGCTTGTTTTCACCTTCGATTGTTCGAAAAAGTCGAAATTGAAGTTAAATTCATCGAAACTTGTTGGTTTGCTCGAGAGAAATGACCACTTCAAAGGCTTGTTTTCACCTTCGATTGTTCAAAAAAGTCGAAATTGAACGTTAAAATCATCGAAACTTGTTGGTTTACTCGAGAGAAACGACCTCTTCAAAGGCTTGTTTTCACCTTCGATTGTTCGAAAAAGTCGAAATTGAAGTTAAATTCATCGAAACTTGTTGGTTTGCTCGAGAGAAATGACCACTTCAAAGGCTCGTTTTCACCTTCGATTTTTTGAAAAAGTCGAGTTTGAACGTTAAAATCATCGAAACTTGTTCGTTTGCTCGAGAGAAACGACCACTTCAAATGCATGTTTTCACCTTCGATTGTTCGAAAAGTCGAATTTGAACGTCAAAATCATCGAAACTTGTTGGTTTGCTCGAGAGAAACGACCACTTCAAAAGCTTGTTTTCACCTTCGATTGTTCGAAAAGTCGAAATTGAACGTTAAAATCATCGAAACTTGTTGGTTTTTGAAGAGAAACCACCACTTCAAAAGCTTGTTTTCACCTTCGATTGTTTTAAAAAGTCGAAATTGAACGTTAAAATCATCGAAACTTGTTGGTTTACTCGAGAGAAACGACCTCTTCAAAGGCTTGTTTTCACCTTCGATTGTTCGAAAAAGTCGAAATTGAAGTTAAATTCATCGAAACTTGTTGGTTTGCTCGAGAGAAATGACCACTTCAAAGGCTCGTTTTCACCTTCGATTGTTTGAAAAGTCGAATTTGAACGTCAAAATCATCGAAACTTGTTGGTTTGCTCGAGAGAAACGACCACTTCAAAAGCTTGTTTTCACCTTCGATTGTTCGAAAAGTCGAATTTGAACGTTAAAATCATCGAAACTTGTTGGTTTTTGAAGAGAAACGACCACTTCAAAAGCTTGTTTTCACCTTCGATTGTTCGAAAAGTCGATTTTGAACGTTAAAATCATCGAAACTTGTTGGTTTACTCGAGAGAAACGACCACTTCAAAAGCTTGTTTTCACCTTCGATTGTTCGAAAAGTCGAATTTGAACGTTAAAATCATCGAAACTTGTTGGTTTGCTCGAGAGAAACGACCACTTCAAAAGCTTGTTTTCACCTTCGATTGTTTGAAAAAGTCGAAATTGAACGTTAAAATCATCGAAACTTGTTGGTTTGCTCGAGAGAAACGACCACTTCAAAGGCTTGTTTTCACCTTCGATTGTTCGAAAAAGTCGAATTTGAACGTCAAAATCATCGAAACTTGTTGGTTTGCACGAGAAAAACGACCACTTCAAAGGCTCGTTTTCACCTTCGATTGTTCGAAAAAGTCGAAATTGAACGTTAAAATCATCGAAACTTGTTGGTTTGCTCGAGAGAAACGACATCTTCAAAGGCTTGTTTTCACCTTCGATCGTTTGAAAAACTCGATAATGAAAAATGGGTGTTCCCATTCGAAAAAAACAAAGTTGATCTTGGTTGCGAGCTGCACAATTTTGTCAATTTTGAATTCTACACAAAAAATTATGAAGAATATTGTTGGTCCGATTCTTTTTCGTACATAATTAGAGAAAATAAGTGGAGGGAGCATTGTTACCTGGACAACCTGTATAAGACATAAAATGTGGACATCAAAATTATATTATAAACTCTAATTTACTATACTAAACAAAATTTCATTTCACGGCCTGGATTCGAACTTGGGTATCTTATACTAATGGTTCCTGTTTCTTGCAGTCTAGTTACCAAATTTGTTTGTCAGTCTCGCGTAACCCTTTTGCGATTCTAAGCGCCAAAGGGAAGATATTAAACGTCAAAAAACTGTTAGATCGCTAGAGCAATTCGATTCACAGAAGAATCAAAGAAATGACTTGAAATTCAAAATGGCAGTACGAACCCGAACTGGGGTGAGCGCGTGTTTAATCGAGAGATCCAAAGGGCAATTCAAGATGACATTCAGGACTAGGTATTTATATTGATTTCCTTTTTGAAACACTGACTGAGCTTTTGCGGTGGTTTGTAGAGTGGATTCTACAAAATAGGGATCGCTGGTGGAGATGAGAAAATGAAAGCTATTGAAGAGCTAAAAGAGAAAGTTCGAGAAAGAGAAGAGGAACTGCAAGCTCTCATGTCTGTCACGACTACAGCAACTCCTGAAGAGCTGTTCCCAAAGTACAGCAACATAAGTAGTTGAAAATTTCTACACAATTAAGAGATAATCTATTCTATTAACACGAGCTGAATTGCCTGATACAGTTGAGAGTCGTCAAATTTCAGGATTGAAGATGCAATGCGCAGGATGTCGACTTGTTCCCGAAAACTTGACGAGTACCAAGTGTTGAAAGATCTGCAAATACTTCGCCACCAATACATGACTCGAGCTTTGCAAAGTTTATCTTCTCACGACATCACTCAAGTGAAAAAGTTGAGTACCAACGTAATTCGCAAACAACAATCTTAATTCCTACGATTCCTTGATAATTCCATTAGTTGAATTCTCGCTTTTTGTTGAGTTCGGTTCTAAATCTTCAGTTTGAAATTAATTTGGTGTATTCAGGCAAGCTCCATCTTCTAGGCTGAGGCAATGGATGTACACTTCTTGCACAAAACAGATTAAGAACAGTGTTACCAACCCCAGAACTTGTGCATGCATATTGAACCATTTTGTTGCTAGCGTGATGGCCTATCTCTTCAGGAATACGTAGTACTTGAGTAGCCTGTTACAGGTCAAACTCGTCTGCTTCCATAGGAATAGCAGTCAGCCAATGTGACTTCACTCTCACCCTTGCCAACGTCTGTTTTTGGATCGGTTGTCATCTCTCCAGTATCTCCCGGCTGAGTTGCTTCATTCCTTCAGTATCTTCATGTAAGACTCAAGCCAAAAGATGTCTCTCGTTACTCAGTTCATTTTCTGTCCCAGCCTCCGAGTCTAGCTGGAAGTCTGAAGAGATCAGCTTCAGAGTAACCTCACTTTACACTATTTCTGCATTGGATGTTGACGAATGACCTCCTTTAATGTAATGTCCTCTGAAGCTTCCCATGGGAATAGCTGTCAGCCAATGTGACTTGACTCTCACCCTTGCCACTGTCTGTTTTTGGATCGGTTGTCATCTCTCCAGTATCTCCCGGCTGAGTTGCTTCATTCCTTCAGTATCTTCTTGTAAGACTCAAGCCAAAAGATGTCTCTCGTGACTCAGTTCATTTTCTGTCCCAGCCTCCGAGTCTAGCTGGAAGTCTGAAGAGATCAGCTTCAGAGTAACCTCATTTCACACTATTTCTGGCATCGGATGGCGACGAATGACCTCCTTTAATGTAATGTCCTCTGAAGCTTCCCATGGGAATAGCTGTCAGCCAATGTGACTTGACTCTCACCCTTGCCACTGTCTGTTTTTGGATCAGTTGTCATCTCTCCAGTATCTCCCGGCTGAGTTGCTTCATTCCTTCAGTATCTTCTTGTAAGACACAAGTCAAAAGATGTCCCTCGTTACTCAGTTCATTTTCTGTCCCAGGCCTCCGACTCTATCTGGAAGTCTGAAGAGATCAGCTTCAGAGTAAGCTCACTTCACACTTTTTCTGGCATCGGATGTCGACGAATGACCTCCTTTAAAGTAATGTCCTCTGAAGCTTCCTTCAATATTCCCTGAAGGTATTTTCTGCTGAACTGGAGAGACTTGCAGACTTCAGAATGAATCGAACACAGTTCTACAAATTCTCTTCTTCTGTCTTCAGCTCTACTCCATCCCGAAAGTAGCGCTGTGAATGCACTACCTTGTCGTCCAGACCTTAGAAGGTTCCTAACTTACTGCCTTTTCTGGTCCGCTTGACTACCAGGAAACTTTTGGGCAGTTCGGTCTCTGTTTCATAGAAATTCATAATTTATAGTACCTAATCTGAACCATTTTAATTCATCTTAAGACTTTACATCCTCAATTCCATTTTGCTCAATCCCATTTTCTTAAGAACTTCGACGTAGCTTTTGAGGAGTATAAATTTATTCAATTGATTTTCTTACTATTAAGTTTATACAAATTCAAAAACTAAACTTAACGTTATTTAGAGTAAAACTTTCTTTGAAATTTATTAATTTAATTTTCTTCTTTTTTAGCTACATTGAGACTAGAGATGATTTACTTGAGAGACTAGAGGACTACAAGAGGAAGATAGCAGAACATAAGAAACACATCGCCAACATTGAAAAGTACTTACTTGAAGTTGCCGCGAAAGTATATTATTTCTATTTCTTATTTATGGAAGTGAAAATCGGGGATCCGGGACCTCAGATACTCGATATGGTCCAAGAGGACGAAGATGATGACATTTTTGAAGGGGAAGAGTCTAGATTGTTGATAGAAGACGATTTCTCTCAGAAGAGTCCGAGTGAGACAAGCTCAGCAATACCTACTATAGATGCTAACGGTAAGTCAAAATAATATTAGGTTTGTTCCTACAGCGACGGCAGTTGGAAGGAAACCAACTGGCGCATGCGCAGTAGCCTAACTGCTGTTCCTACAGGACGAACTGTCGGACGGATCAAACCAACCGCTGTTCCAACAGAATAATCCGTTCAACTACAGTTGGTATGCATTCAGAAGGAAGTCGATGGCTCGAATTCTAGTAATTATTTGTCAAAATGAGCAGAGGTGAAATGAGACGTGAAACTGGAAGTAACGTGAACTCCAGTTTGTGTAACGTTAAACAAGGGGACGGCAAAAAGCGTTCCTACAGCAAAGTTGAACAGTTCGACAGTTTTGGAATGCGATTAAGAAGGCTGTGAACTGTGGTTCGATTGCCTTCCAAATGCATTCCTCTGTTGGAACAAACATATTGTATTATTTACATCGTGAGATAACGTTGGTTACTTATAAGGGTGACTATCAGGCTAAATCCAAGATGCAGAGTTTATGGAAGCAGAACCTACAGTGTAGCAGAGGATCATGGAACGGAGCGGTGTCAAAATATGGCAATAAAAGGGTACTAGGCAACCCTTTTCTTTATAAGGGTGTTGAAAATGAAAGATGAACGATGGCCCAAAATCTGCCTGGCGCTGTTGCGGGGTTATGATGACTGTGAATCCAGAGGCTGCTTAATTGGGTTTCTCAGCTGTGTGACCTTCTCTTTATCGTGGGGGTTGGGGTTGGCACACCTGAGCGACGTGGATCTGCTTTGCTCCAAGTTTGGCGACGTCATGGAGAAATGACGGAATCACTGGCTTTCACTGGGCCGTGATCCGTTGATGACGAGAGGGCTCGAAGATTTCGATGAGCCTAGCCTTGAGGTCGTCGTAAGGTGTGACGAGTTGAGCCGCTGAGAGGTCTGCAGTTTGTACTGCAACATTGTAGGGAAGCAGAGGGAGCGTCTGGGTGAATATGGCCCTTTGAGTGTTGATATGCGCGCCGGTGTAAGCTGCATCGAGTTGAAGGAACCAGAGGCGAGGATCATCCCTGTAGAACGGTGGTAGTGTCAAGGGCATTGACACTTTGGCGGCTTCTGCAAAGTGAGGCTGCGGCGGAGGATCGGGGACTGCGTTGTTGTCCATCTCTCGAGCTGAATAGGAAGTTAAAAACGTGCGGGGTCTCCACTGTTATTTTTGCGTGTCGTCGAGTGAAGGAGATGACCTTCTCGATGCGGCGTTTCAGTTTTTCTTAAACCCCTACTCAATGAAGAGAGAGAAGTCCCTATCCTAACATGCAGTACTGTCGCATCGGCAGTTCATAACCACACCGGCATGCGGAGTACTGTGAATTGCGGCTAGCCCGTCAGCCCCGGCGTTTCATATGAACCGACCGACAGGAAGACGGGATATTTACCTATTGAGCCTAGTACTTCGAGGAGATCCTTATTCGAGGAGAAGGTAGAGAGCGAAATGAATAAGTCGGTTGACTGAACTAGATTGGCATAAGGGAGCATCCCTGAGTGGGCTTATATACTCAAGCAGTTCTAAACTGAGGGCCTGAAATACATCATTGACTGTACCCTTAAGATCCTTGAACTGCAACATGAATGAGGCTGAGTCGGCGATTCACATCCTGTTCCTCTGCCCTCTCTAGAGACCTTAGAACGTCTACTTAGCTCCTCTCATTCCCAATTATTCTGCCACCGACACACTGCCTTTGCTCACAGTCTAACAGACTCTGGAACACCTGCTGACGTTCGGTTCCCCGGATTCCTATCAAGGTATCCGCGAATACACAATCCATTCCTTGAGGTTGAGAGCATTCTCACTGAACGAATAGAAAGATGTCTTCAGTCGTCTCCAATCGTTCTACACCATCTCCAACTGAACGGCATACACAACAAAATATATTTCAAATTCAAAATCAAACAAAAAATAGTAAATATATGTAGCTACAAAAATATTAATTATGATAATAATGCAAAGATCATCGTTATATGTTTGTTCCCCCACTTTTGAAAATTGTATTTTTTCTTATTTTTATGAAGTTTTCTTCTTATTTATAGGTACCTACTGTGAACTATCATGTTAATAATGAGTATGGACGCAACTCCTTGCAATGTTTCAATGCAAATAAACGTACTGAATTGAATAACCCATTGAAATTCCCAATTGTTTATTCTCACCTCAATCTTACTTCAACAGTGTCTCACATGCTGGACGTTATTACGTTAAAAATAAACATAATCCTCAAAGACATGAAAGAGTACGTTCGAAGGAAAAAAGAACAAACCAAAGGAGTGAGGCCTCAAGACGACTTCCTCATCTTAGACTCTGACAGTGAATCAGTCGATTCCAGCGATGAGGAAATAATGGCCGACGAAGACTACCAGCTCGACAACTTTCTCGGGGCTATAACCGGATACACAGACGATGAATTGACGGAAGAAGAAGGTAAGTGGTAGATCTTTACTTATCGTTGAATCTGTTCAGTAAAGTAAAAGTAAACAACAGTTTCAGGTTGCATTTTCGTCCAACTGCCATTCCTGGCATTGTGGACATCATCAGCTGACTTCCAAAGGGAAGATCAGAATTCGTTCTGATGATTTCGCTCATGGCTTCCCATTGCCTCACCGCCCTGGGTTGGGACGAGGGGAAGCTAAGCTCGGGCGCACAAAAACACGCCCTTGCGGCGAGATTCGAACTCACGACTTCCCTGCAGTAGCCGATCCGCTCGTCGCTAAAGGACGCGCGCCATAGCTATCGCAGTCACAGCTAACCCTGTATACGTTCATGTATAGCCCTGCCACTATGGAAAGGAATCTACTTTAGCTGCTGACTCGTGGCAGAATCTATTGCAAAACTGATGACTGGATTACTCCTGACTGAACGCATCACTGGATCTCAGGGTTCAAAATGCGTCATTGTCCGGAGTTGTGAGTGGGTCCACTCGACTCCCCACACTGCTGGCCAGGCACTGACCCAGCCACCTCGGCAGTTTCCCAGGCCCAGCAACTGACAATGGGGAGAGCCAACGAGAACACGCTGGCTCCCTTCCAGAGGTCAGGCCAAATGCCACTCGACAGACAACAGCTGGCTAAGGCTCATGCCTCCAAGCAACATAGCCAATAGGGACTGCCACCTGAGACCAGCCAAGCCAACGGGACCAAGTAATGCAGGAACATCAAACACACACATAAAATCATTCACACTATAAATCACCTACTCTCACACTCCAGGCACAACAATAATTTGAACATAACAATCTAAACCAGGCAACAAATTAATTAAACCTTATCTTCAATATAAAAAAGCTTACTTCAAACCATATTTTTTGCAAAAACAGAAATAAAATGCCTTGTATTCCAATCGATTGATGGGCTTCCCAGAAAAAATTGAATCCATGGAAATCGTCCACTTGTAGCTTTTCTTTTAGATTTTAAAAATACAAAAACTCGAGTAGCCTCACCAGATGGGCCTTAGTAAACAATATAATTATTGTCCTTCTAAGAATTGTTTGTCTGTTCTTCACAGCACAATAAAAACTAGGCGGTATTTGTAAAGGAAGTGGCAACTCCCGCTAACCGTGCTGGTTGTCAAAGTAAGTAGTTGCCCGTGCGTCCAACAGAGAGCAGCAGGGTCGCTATGATTTGCTTGCTAAGGACGCAAAATACTCATTCAAAGTTTTTCATCTCGATTTTAATGTTTAATTTTCATCTTAATTTTAATTCTAAATTTTCATCTCGATTTGAATTGTAATTTTTATTTTGATTTTAATTGTAAAATCATCTTGATTTTAATTGTAAATTTACATCTCTATTTTAACTGTAGTTGATGCGATCACACGAAGGTAATATTAATCAGAGCACTCTATTGGACGTACGAGAAATTACTTTTACCACCAGCGCGCCTAGTGGGAGTTGCCACTTCCTTTACAGATACTGCCTAATACAATGAAATAGTCGATTTGACTTGAATAGAACTCATTTTTTATTCAAGTTACTTCAAATTACTCAACGTTTATTTGCAGAAAAAGAGGAAGAAGACTTGATGTCCAAACATCAACCTCCCTCTCGCCAAGAATTGAAGAACAAGAGCACCAAAATTGCGGAAACCAAGGAAAAAGAAGAAGAACCGAAAACGGAGGACCAAAAGAAGAAGATCAAAGTGAAAAAGCACGCTTGTTTTTAGATGGAATCGTTTTCGAGAAGATACGCGGTAACTAAATACTTATCAGGCAGAAAGAGGAATAAAAGGAATGAGAAAAGACAAAGTATTAGAGAATAATAACGTTTTTAATTAAATTTATTCAACACAAATTAATGACTTTGGTTCAAGAAAATATTCAAATTTAACTGCTTTCACTAAAATAACAAAAATTTTGTACTATCCAATCCAAGCCTACTGGTTCCCAAGCTAAGGATCAATACAGTGATTCACAGCAAAACCTCCTTTGAGCACAACACAATTATTAGAATATTGGATCTTCTAAACGGTAATTTTGGATTTTTTTTATAAAAAAAAGTTATCAACGATTTCGAAACCATTCACGGGCAACCTATCGAGTTACAGCCACATCCTGTGCGTTTCACTGCCGCTCTTTATAACAATACATCTCACGTTCAGATTCACTAATTCGATTGATATTTAATTATTAATTAAATTAAATTGATTCTTCAACTAAAATTTAAATTTAATTCATTCATTCTTTCAGCAGTATTAAAATAAGATGAAAATATTTTTTAAAATTGAAATTTTTTTTCCGGGCTGACTCCTCTTAAGTTACGATGGACCAAAGAAAATTTCTTAGCAGAAAAATTACCTTTCTCGTAATGGAAAGCATTCACAGAACAAAAACACTTTTGTAACTTAAAGAAGAGAAATATGGGAAAACACTCTAATGACTGGGGAACCCTCGAATGATTAGGGTAGAAATAAGGGACGAAGATTTGGCAACATAGAATCAATTATTTAAACATTTTAACATCATTATCTTCATAACCATATTTTATTCAAAACCGTATACTTACATTTATTAATACAACCTTATTGATTTCATAAACAAGCGTAGATTTTCTCAATACTTGAATAAAAACGATAAAAATGGAATAAGTACGCGAATTTCAAGGGAACTCTGACTCCCTATTTGGTGAGATTCGCCGAATCGGCCTTTTATGGGGGTGGGATAAAAGAAGATCTCACGTTACCTCTCGTGAAGGTTAACCCGAGGATTCGGCCTTTGCAGAAGTCCAGTTCTCCCTCAACCTGACATTCTTCTACCGGATGGCTTCTCAACTGGACTTTAGATGCAGAAACCTTTGAAACGGTCACAATTTTTGGACGATATTCCCAATTATCATGACCTTATTGAGTTGCAGGGTCGTTCTAGTTGCTGTAATTGCTGATAGAACCCAGCTTCTTCAACGTGATTTACTTCTATCAGCTACAAGTTAAAAATTGAAGAAAGGCGAAGGTTTTTTACTTGATATTTTCTTCCCTAAATTACGCAAATATGGTAAGGAACCAGTTCTGAAAATATATAAGCTATGCAACTCTCATAAGTAGCTAAGCTGAATAGCATTTAACTACTTTTCAATCAGTCAATGGAAGTAGTTAAATAAGACCTAAAATTTAGCACTTAAAAAGTGATTTAAATTAGGGCGGCAATAAAATATTAATTATCGGGGAAATAGCAGAAAGAGATTAGCTATGAAAGAAACAAGTTAATCTATAGATGCGTTGAGAACTTGAAACTTATTCCTAGAGTTGAGATTATCATCGCTATCCTCGTCGTCTTCTTCGTCTCCTTCGGAAGACGAATTGGATTGATTGCGTGGGTGGCGGTCGTCTTTGGCTGGATTGGAACCCTCGTCCGAGGATTCGTATTCTGACACCACGGGAGCAGCTTGGTCGCCTGTCCCGCTCTGGTTGACAGCCTGGATCCATTTGACGGACTGCACTTCCGGATGTTCCTCCCATAAAGCTAAAAATGTAACCCCGTTTCAGTTGTGAACTATCGGGAACCTTCAGTGCTTGTTACTGTCAAATTTTCCTGTTGCTTCAGATCTATCTCTTATCAATAAATTTCCATAACTTTAACTGTTGAAATTTTAACCTAGTAATGTTGGGTGTCTAAGGTAATCAAGAAAAACGCATCAAAACAATCTCTAACGAAAAGAAACGGTTTCTTCCTGGTGGAAAAAAAGAAAACCCCAACTTTTGGGTGTCACCAATAATTAGCTCGTTTCAAATTTATAGCAGAAACTAGTATAACAAAGGAGGCCATGAAACTTCAATATAGAAATTATAGAAAGATAAGCATGGATAGGAGAGTCTAGCTCCCAGAAAGTGTTGTCAGGTTTCAGCACTACCTACCGCCACTTCAGCGAACTACCATCCTTATCAGCTCGATGTGAGCGTGGTCAAGCGGCATTTCTGAAAAGTAGGCTTACCTCCGTTTTACCGCTCATTTCTAAGTTTGGCGGCTCTACTTTCCTGCCTTTTTAAATTGCGAGGAAAAGGAACTTGTTATTGCATTTTTGTGTTTTGGAGTGACGAATCAAGCAGAATGCATTATTACAGTGGAGATAACTGCAAGTTAGAGGAGCAACGGTAATGTGGTCACGAGCATGATCAACTGATAAGATATCAGAAATGGTAGTTCGTTGAAGTGGCGGTAGGTATCGCTGAAACCCGACAACACTTTCTGGGGGCTAGATCATGAGGTTTCATGTATTAGCTCAATGTTCTTTGGTAATGGCGCTTCCTGGTTTAGCGAACTGAACTGGAAGCAACTTCCATGCTAACCAGTCTAGGTGATCCCTTCCTGGTCCAGTACCGTTCCTTGATACGATATCTTCTTGGTTGGTGGAATCAGTAAGGGTGCTTCCTGATATATGGATCTGGACCGGTAAGGGCTGAGTTTTTGTTACTGCATGGAACTGTTACAAGTTGATACTCGGTTCCACAGTCCCAGTACAGCTGCACTGATACATCCCCACCAACATCAAAGACACTACACGAATATTATCATTGAAAGACTCACCTTTCTTTTCAAAGTAACCAGGAGGAGTAAAGTACATCGAGATCTTTCCATCTAAAACCATCCTGAGTAGATGATTAGCAGCCCTGTATGTGTCCAAGCGGGCTGCTCTAGCTGTGTAGAAACCTTTCTTCAACGCCCACCCTATAAGATTAAACAACAGAGTTACAGTAAGAACTTTTATGTACTGAAGTTAAACGTTCTGGTAAGAAGGGATATACAATAATTGTTCAGGAGTGGGTAACTCACACAGAGAAATTTGCAAAAGCCGCTCAAAAAAGCCCACAAGCAGTTCACGCAGCTTTTACCAAATCTCTGCAGTTTGAGTGGGCACTCACCCAGAGGGTAGTAGAAGGGTGTGAAAGTGAGTATCAGCCGTTATGGATGGTTATCCGTGAACGGTTGATGTTGGCAATCACTGGGAGGGAAGTAGGAGAGACTGAATTGATGAGCCTACCAGCGAGGCTCGGGGGTTTAGGTATCTCCTCAGAAGGGCAATATGTTCTGGAAGCCCATTGTCGTTCACCGAGCACAATAGCAGAGTGGCAGGGATGCTAAGGGAGGAGAGGGCAGCTCGGGAAGAATATCAAAGACAAAGGAGCGAAGAAGTAATCCAGAGCTTGGAAGCGAATCGACTAAGAGTCATCAAACGAGTGTGCTGGTCATCTCAATGGCTGTCAGTATTGCCAACAAAGGCAGATAGTTGTGATCTGTCAGCAACTCAATTCAGAGATGCATTGTCCATGCGGTATTCCCACATCGCCCAAGACCTACCCATGAGTTGCGATGGCTGTGGGTCATCTTTTAACATGTTTAATGTTTTAGGGCTGGGGGTCATTCTATGAATTCCGACACGCAAATTTGCAACGGGCAAAACTATACTAACCTGTGGTCCGATTTTGATGAAATTTTCAGGGATTGTGCGGGTTAGGTCCTAGACGGTCCCCTATAAATTTCAGCACCTTCGGACCAATAGGAGCGAGTGCGCATGCGCAAACGTGAATTTCCTGGGACCTCGGTTTCTTGGTTTCTAATGAACCGATTTTGCTCAAATTTGGAGGTTAGTTAGGGACTAACTTCTAAGAGACACCCTATAAGTTTCAATCAAATTGGTCAAGCAATAGCCGCTGCGCATGCGCGAACTTTAAATTTATTGTTACAACCAAAACTCCGCAACTATTCAACCGATTTCGATGAAATTTTCAGGGATTGTGTGGGTTAGGTCCTAGACGGTGGACCGCTAATATTTTGGTATTCAATAACTCTCTGAATCATTATTTTTTCGCCAACTGATTCTATACGTCCATGTTACAATGAGTGAGGAAGCTATACTGCCCACCCAACTTGGCAGACTTTTTTCTCTCCTATTCAACGCAGGAAGGTGAAATTTGAGAGGCAGGGTCAATGGAGAATGCTGAAGGCGCCTGAGTGGTCACTGATCGGCTGAGTGAGCTCCAAGGCCATTTTCTCTCCTGTTGAACGCAGGAAGCTAAAATTTGAGAAGCAGGGTCAATGGAGAATGCTGAAGGCGCCTGAGTGGTCACTGATCAGCTGAGTGAGCTCCAAGGCCATTTTCTCTCCTGTTGAACGCAGGAAGCTGAAATTTGAGAAGCAGGGTCAATGGAGAATGCTGAAGGCGCCTGAGTGGTCACTGATCAGCTGAGTGACCTCCAAGGCCATTTTCTCTCCTGTTGAACGCAGAAAGCTGAAATTTGAGAGGCAGGGTCAATGGAGAATGCTGAAGGCGCCTGAAGGGTGACTGATCAGCTGAGTGAGCTCCAAAGCCATTTTCTCTCCTGTTGAACGCAGGAAGCTGAAATTTGAGAAGCAGGGTCAATGGAGAATGCTGAAGGCGCCTGAGTGGTCACTGATCAGCTGAGTTTCTCCCTTGCGAGGGAAAAACATTAAACATGATTTAATGTTTTTCCCTCACAAGGGAGAAATTGAACATTATACATCATGTCTTCGTAGTAAATGAATAACTCACTTACTTTGTGATTTACTGTCGATTTTTGACTTAACATGCGCTCTCAACTGCAAGAAAGGGGGAGGAGGGGTTAAAAGAGGACATGATGACATGCGGGACGTAACCATGGCAATCGCTGATCTAGCCTGGGGGGGGTGCAGTGGTCGAGCCAGTGATGCAGGAAGCAGCCGATGGACACCCCGCGTTGGTGGGCGACTTTACAGTGAATGGCGTCTGGGAGAGTGGGAGGCCAGCGTTTTTCGATAATCGCATTGTAAATGCTGATGCTGCCTCCTACCTCTCCCAAAACTGGCACCAAACAGCTCGAATGGCTGCTCGCGCGAAGCACACAAAGTATGACCAGGCGGCAGAGAACCATCGAGGGTCATTCACCCTTAGTCAGTTCCTGTGTCGGGGCTCTGGAACAAGAATTCAGAGTCTTCCTGAAGAGAGCAGCTTTTGTGTTGGCTGAGAAGTGGCAACGATTTTACTCCCAACTGACAGGATGGCTTAAGGTAAAAGTACAATTAGCCATCATTCGGGCGGTATCACTTTGGCTACGCGGAGCAAGGAGGAAAATACGCTCACTAGGATTGGGGGATGGGGCGGCTTTGTCTTCCATGGTGGACCATTGAAACCATAAATTCTCGTACATTCTGCACTTATCACACTCTTGTTATCATCGCCATGTTACCCAGAAGCTACAATATTGTTAACATTCAACCTTCAAACTTGTTAATAATAAAAATGATTATTAATCAATTAAAAGAAAAAAAAATATTGCTTCAGTGAAAGTGTCAAGCATACCATCACAAACGTCAATGGCTGACCACTCATCATCATGTTCAGGGTGTTCGAGTTTCAATATGGCCACCAAATCGATTCTTTCAGCAATATATTTGACCGATGAATATGGATCTCGAAGTTGTGCTATTGGATAACTTCCCATTATTGCCTGCAACAAATCGTTTTTTTTTTAATTTAACCTTTAACATCCAATTCTAAAAATAAATTCATCAGTAAATAAATTAGTACTGACTTGGAGGACTTTGGGGACTACAGATGGGAACACCAGACCTGGACAATCACATAAGCGAACTTGAGGGGTGAGAAAAATGGTCTGAAAATGTTTAGTATGTCCTGGAGTCCTCGAAACGCTGACGACCTGTTAGAGCACAAAGATCGTCTCATTAGTGTCATAAACTACATTTCTAGACTTGAAGATTAATTTCACAGCAGTGAGCGTTGGCAGTTTATCTTACCTTTTTTCCCATAAGAGCGTTCATAAGAGATGATTTTCCAACATTGGGCTGACCAATGCAACCAATGGTGAGAACGCCTCCTTCAAATTTATTGTAGCCCTTGAACCTGGTGTCTTGACGTTTAAGCTGAGGTAAAAAAGAAAGTTCATGATATTATGATAGATCAGTTCAGAAATTAAACATATTATTGCTAGTTTTTGGGCATTCATTACCTACTACCAACGGTTCCCAACAAGTCAAGTATAAAATCTGTGTGAGACCTGGTCAGTGTTAGCAAGCAGGCTTGGAGCACCAAGCCTTCTCCACATCTGTCTTCGCACGATAATTCGAGTCTGGTGGCAATGGAACTGGATTTCAAATCAAACACTGCACTGAAGGTGTTACCAAAAACCCACCTCTGAATAACTGTGGAAGGAAGTGGAGATGGGTAGGACACACCCTTCGGAAAGAAGCAAATGAAATTCCAAGACAGTCTCTGGACAGGAACACTCAGGGGTCCCAACACCCTGGCTGACCAAGGGGTACACAGGGGAGGGGCCTAATGCCCGAAGCCTCACATGCTGACCCCCTCCATCTCATGGAAGCAGATTAAGTCCACAGCTATGAACCAGAGCTGGTAGTTGTACAAGGTAATTTTGTGTGAAGAGCATTGAAACAATACGAGTTCTTAGTAGGTTTAGTTCGGCTCAGAAGTGACGTGACGTACTCTCAATCTAGCACTGTATTATCGACAAGGACCCGCTGTATCTGGAATGGATATGGCACGTTCTTATCACAATACAGCCCCAGATTGAGAATACGTCATGCCATAACTAAGCCAAACCAAACCTAACTCTCAAATGCATCAAGACGTCTAAACAAACTATTGGGAGTGAACACAGGTTCCAACTGATTACTTCATTTGGCAAACAGCAGGATTCATAAAATATGTTTTCCATGTGCAAGAAGCAGGCAAAACTGTAGAATTTAGGTTATTGATTATTATTACAAACTAGCTGAAAAGCCTACTAAAAGCAGGCAAAAACGATTCCTCCGAATCCTCCCACCCCCAACCCCTTCAGCCTCCGACACACCCAAGACCACTCCAACCCCTCCTGATCAGCGACGTGCATACGTACGTACATACGGTTGGCGTTTTATGTATATAGACTATTGGAGCACATGTCCCATAAGATGGGAATTGCCGTTTCAATACTCCTCGCCTCACCATACCTGGGCCCATTGGTGAAACCCAGTTATCAGTGTTTTCACCAGCAGAATGTAAACGATGCGTCTGTTTCCTGACAATGAAACACGCACGAAAAGGAGGAAACTAACAATTTAGATCCCGGCGAAACAATTTTCCAAGCGGATCGTTTCCTAACAGAGGTGAATGATGTGCTCTCGGAAAGTGGTGCTCAAAAACCTTCCATTTCGCCCTCCTAGTACTTCCTTCAACTTCACTCAAGAGGAAGAGTTTCAATCATCTACCAACGTGAGGTTAAATCGATAGATCGAGACCCTCACCAGCACCCACCCTGAGAATTTCATCAAACTTAGAATAAACCAAAAATTGTCAAGAAGGCCTAAAATAATGATTCAGAAAGATTTTTTCACCTCCCAAAACTACGTTGGTAGACTAGGAAGCTCGCAAATTCAAAAAGGATCGGGATCGCGTGCCATCCAAATTTTCCTGTGCGGGTTGTTACAAGATGGCTTCATTGTATTTTTTGGAATGTTGGGGTTTGTTTCCATTTCCACGCTTTCATTCTCGAGAACTAAACATAAGTGCAAGGGCTACTTTGTAACTATACTACATTGACAGAATTGGGAGACAATTAGATTCTCAGTATAGGAGGTTCGGTACTTACAGTAACTGTCTCCCCGACTTCAACTTCTTCGGCTTCATCGTACTCTAGAGTCATCTCCTCCGTTATTTTGGAATGCCAAGAGGAAATATCAACTGTAAGAGTTTTTTCAAGTATTACTTGTACGTTTATAAACGAAAAAAGAAACTTGTTGCAACTCAATAGAAGTTGAATTGGCCTACCTTCTTCACCAACTATTTCTTTGCAAGCTGCGTATAATTTCTGGGCTCCTTCAGCGGCCATTTTCATTTTACCCTTGCAACGTCTCACGTTTAACCCTGTATAAAAAAAAAAAACAAAAAAAAAATCAGTTCATCCTTAAAGACGTCCTAATCTTTCATTTCTGACCTTATGAGTGAATGGGGAATTTGCCTCATGATTTTTTAATTTTTTTTTTTGAAAGAGGGTTCACTGATATGGAAGAATTTAATGCGTGCTGCTCAAAAACGCATCCAAAAAATTTAGAGAATTTAAGAAAGATGGAAATTTTAAATTTACCCGGAGTCTGTGACGTGATGAGTTTCCTCTTATGACAGCAGTGCTACCTCTGAAAGCGCACATGAAACCATTAGCTTACGTGGTCGCTCACACGAGTGCTCTGCAAGCTGGCAGAAAGAATCCAGACACGAAAGTGACCAAAAGAAACAATTAAAAGTAAAATTGCTCACTCTTTTTTTTTACAATACAATGGGGTAGTTGCATGGGTCGGAATTTCGTGTTTTTGACTTCAGATTCGAATTTAGCGCACTTAAAAACGTATATGGACCAGTTTTCAGTTCGAAATTCCATTTAGTTTAGCCGTATTTCAATAAAGAAGTACCATCCTTTTTAGTGTTGGCGGGCCACTCCTCTTACGTCATCCCTAAACGAGAATCTCACAATAGAGTGCGTTGAGATCACTGCAATCGAGGACAATTCGAGTCAGAAACATTGAAATATACTTGCAAAATGATGGTGATGATTAAAAAAACTTTGAAATATATTTTTCAGGTTTTTTATGTTTGAATTAATCGTTTAAATTGAAAATTTTGAAGCATAATTTTGGCTGTTTTGCCGATGCCCGACATCGGCGCGGGGTACTTCGATAGCAACCCCGTTATCACGTTATCAGTTTTTCGGGTGGCCCTTTCTCGTAGTGCGGTCCGAGTTGTTACAGTTGTTAGTTGTTATAGTTTACACCAGTATTTACCATAATTTATTAGTTGATTGGTTTGGAAAAGATAATGTTCACTGTAAAGTTTCAAGAAGCTTTTAATAAACGCTTGCATACGAGTCTGCAACACATGTCTTCACTTTTTCCCGCTACCTACCCAATAATCTGCTTTCGAATGTTGTTGCTAGTTCTTTTAACTCAGAGGCATATCTCATTTTCTTCCGTAAGTACAACGGTTTTGGCAGTATATCATTTATGCGTAAATGTAGGGCTTTCCAACGAATGGTGAACGATTTTTCTACGAACGCGAATGACGAAGATAAAGTTCGATAGGAACAACTTGGCTGTAAGTAGAAATCATCAGAAAAACAACCGTAACTTTTTTTTTCGTTTATGTGCCAAAGTATCGACATAAAATGTCAATATGCCAAAAAGGAGAGCCATCGACTAGTTTCGAGGTAGCTTCCCTGGAAAATATTCCGTACATAAATATTGGCATGTTGTACAATTTTTACGTCAATAACAACAAGTTCGTCAGCGCCGAAATAAAAGGAGCCAATAATGTGAGGTAAGTTGACACTTTTATAGTAAAAGGTCAGTTGTAATTGTGATTTATTGTGTGTAGTACTTCTTCATCCAAATGGTTGCTCATTTATTGGAAGTTTCATTGTAGTGTCATTATCCTGTACAACGTAGTACCAATGAGTGTTAGTAAATTGTTAAATAAAACGATGTTGGTTATGTCCAACTTAGAAGAATCTAGCAAATATGCGAGGTTGTGGCTCGAGTAACACCAGAACACCGCATTTCTTCACAACCATGTACGATTTCAGTTACAGTGGAGGGAATGCCAGTAGGAAACAAAATCTTTGATGCAACATGTTTCGATTGCGCAGCTAGCAAAATTCAGTATGAAAGCACCACGAAGTGTGAGTGATTCTCCAATTTTATTGCCACAAACGAACGTAAACAAACAGAGGGTTGCTATCAAAGGACCCCCCAACCACAGGCACAGTACCCCTAACCTTGCGTAAGGGTAACAGTGGTGTAGGGGTCTCTTGGCCCCCTTCACACCCGTGATGTAGCCCCCACCCCGCAGTGTCCTAGCCGTGTGTAGGTTTTCCCGCCTGAATCCGAAATCCCGTTTTTCGAAAAAATCTCTAAATTTTTAGGAAGCGTTTCCGGGAGTTTCATTTGCAGATACGTACTTCAATAGAGATTCTCTACACAGAAAAAATACAAAAAAATATCATGCAACTACCCCATTCTACCTATTAGTTTATCAAGCATCATTAGTATTCGCCTTCTCTAATTTAGTTTCTATATTAGTTAGTTTTGATATTTGAATCACATTATTTGAGTTGATCGTTTCATGTGGTCACGAGGTCGCCTACGACTCTACCTGTTGACATTCTCTGACACTATTTGCCGAAACTCCTTTTACGCTTCGCCACTTCACAGTTTTGCTGGAGGAATCAGCAAATCATCAGTTTCCCTCGATCTTCGCGGTGTTTTTTTTTTTTTTACAGAGGCACTTTTTTGGCATCTTTTTCTACGGTAATTTTTTCCCCTTGTGTATTTCTGGTGTTAAACGTTATTCTAGGGCTCTATTACAGAATTTGACTTGAAATTCCAAAATCTAAACTTGAGGCAAACTCCCCATTCAGACAAATGAAACCTGATACCAAAAATGTTGAAGATTGCACCAAAACTCGCCTGTTTTCTTGTTGGTCGCATCTCTCAGATTGTATGAAGGGAAAGACGTGAAAGTGATGATTTGAATTCCAGGGAATCTTTCTTGAAAGTAGTGCTTCCAAGCGACGACTAGAGGGGCTGGCACCAGATCGATTTTGTTCAGAACCAGTATGACACTCTTCTTAAGCTCATTTGATACGTATTCAAACAGGTACGGCGGAAACATGAGGCTCTGGTAAGAAAGAAGACGAAAAATATCCAATATTAAATGTTTGGGGTTAGTTCCGCTAGTTATAAGAATATAATTATTATCTACGTACCGTATTGGAGAATACGTCGCAACCAGCAAGTCGAGTACAGGAGGCGAGGGCTTTCGATGTAAGGACACCATCTTCAGGACTCTCTTGACGGCCTGAAGGTGATGTCCTTACATCGAAAGCACTCGCCTCCTGTACTCGACTTGTGAACATATAGGTGATAGGTTAGGGTGTACATATTATCTTAGCTAGCTAGGTAGATATAGATAGGTTATATGTAGGTTAGGATGATGGCCACTCCTTCCAGTCTCCCAGGGGTAACCCCCATAGAGGGGTGTTGTCAGGTGATGGGAGGGGTTATTTAAGGATAGGGTGTAGGTAGGGCCAGCCACAAAATCTAGGGGTACCACATGAAATGACGTTGTGGGTTATTTGTCGCCTGCAACCGATTCCCCGACTACTTGTAGTTAAAGTGGTAGCACTTGTGCGGGCTCAGTATCAGGTGGAGCCTTTAAGGACTGAGTCCACACCTGTAGACAAATTGGGGACCGTCTCCCCCAGTCACGCCCCGTAATTCTCGGGATAGGATTTTATCCTAGGAGGCTGTAAAGCGATAGGATCAGACTATCTACTAAGACTATCTGTTCCGGACCTGTGACCAGTCATGGCTTCTGGGGTGCGGGCCGTGCCAGCACACTGGTTAACGGCCCTACCCTTACACTGGTACCGCAGGTGGGGGGAGTCCCAGGCTACCGGCACACCGACGAAAGTCAAAGTGCCACTTGTCTGCCCCCAATTGAGGTCGGATTCGCGGAGGTCGTGGTTTACAAAACCCGGGCTGCAGTACGGGTTCTGCAGAGCTTGGTAGGATTCCGAGGGCCATGGCCAACACATTGACCTGGCACTCGGATCCTGACATGTGAGTTTTGCGAATTACCAAAAACTCGGGCGCTGGACCCGCTAAGTTTGGAAGCATGAGCTAGAACATGCGGCTTCTACCTGTAAGAAGTAACAGGGAGATGAAATTATGCATCGATGCTGATTGTGTGAACAATCCCTCTCTGGAGGAGCTTTTCCTCTGCTGCTTGCAGTGGAGGGGGAGAGCATAAGGCTCGGCCTCAGTCCTCCTTTTAACCGATTTCCACTTTGGAAAGAGGTAAGACATTCAATGTACTCGACTTGCTGTTTACGATGGATTCTCCAATACGGTACGTAGATAATAAAAAATCCAGTTTAACTTTGTAAAAGTAGTAACTGTCATTATAATTCGCAAAGGTTCGGCCTGTGTGTCATCGATTCATGCCCACACGGCTCAACCTACAGAGCTTGCAGTGCACATGAGAACTCAGCAAGTGCCCAGACAGGTTAAAGACTACCCGACATACATTTTTCAGGATTGCCAAGTAATTTCGAATCAATAGAGAGTTTTCGCCACGTCTTTTGTGACGACCGTCCGCGTGTAATATCCATGCAACCGTCCGAAAATGGTGACTGCGCATGCGTGACGACTCAGACAGCGAGCTCGGTCGTCTTGGACGCCGCCAAATGCCGGCTTTTGGCGGCGTGGGAACGACGGTTTTCTTGACGACTGTGCCCTTCATAACCTCACACGTTTATAACCAGTTTCAATTTAGATCGGATGTAGCAGGATTTTGTGTTGTGTTTGACGTTCGACTCCCGTGTTTTGGTTCTCGATTTTAGCTATGATTTGTAGAACAGTTTTCATTTTCCCGGGAATTATCAAGTTTTTCATCTTTCGAAACAAACTACTCGTCACCAGAATTCTGTTATCTTCGCATCAAGATCAAGTGAATCCATCGTATACTATTGTTGACTCTGTGCGAATTTTACATTGTTTGAATGTCAATGAAATTTCTGAATAAATGCGCCCTTGTTTTTCATTTGATGTTGTATATTATTTATTCATCTACCAACACACCTAACTACAGATCTACAATAAACAGGCGACGAGAGTCAGTTCACGTAAGTAGGTACCATTTAAGATTTCAATTGATAGTTCCGCTTGCAGTGATCATCGTACTTGTAAGTTGCATGGCAAATTGGAAAAAATGCTCTTACTACAGTTATCAAGTTTATTGCCTTTGAAAAAATACCTTCTTTTCACACATTAGTAGGTATTTGGTTAATTATGGATATCTGCATATAGGTGTTACGTCTATAAGTTTGTACATCTATCCTAGTTTGATAGATCTGTACTTTTGTTTTTGTAATAGTCCGCACGTCCTGGTAGGTAGGTAGAAACGAAGTACCTACCTACTCTATACATATGTTACGGACGTGTTGTTAGATAAACAAGAAGCAAGTAGAAAGGTACTGTTCGCAGATAGAAAGAATGCGGCTGGCCAATTTTTCAAAGGGTGTACCTGCTAACATAGACGACTACCTGTTCCAAAATCTTAGGTAGCCCGGTGAGTCAGGCTGGGGAAAGGGCCGAGCCTCCATTCAGACCTTCGTAAATTAGGCATTGAGCAACTCGAGTTAGATAATGAGTTAGAAAGCCCCTCCACTCTGCCAATTGTTAGGAAAGAATTCCATCTCGATTGTGAGTTTACTTGTCCTTCAGGTTTACTCTCCATTCGCCTTTAAAATTTGAAAGAAGCACCATTCTTTACTGGAAATAATTTTTTGTAGGAAAATGGTAAATTTGGCGCCTTTTCTAACAGTGCCCTTATTTTTACATCTTTAGGGTAAATTAAGGTAGTTCTGGTAATTTTAGTGACATATTCAAGAACACGAAAAAAATACATTTGAATTTGAAAAAAAAACTTGGAAAAATAAGGGGTTAGAACAAAGATGCTACGATCCATTTTCATACTTAAATTAGATGTACGATCGATCCTTGAAGTTTGGTCGACACCCTGTATAGAATTGGGAACCACTGCCTTAAAGTACGCGAAAGGTCTGTGAAAATCAATCCTTCGACTTCATCATTGGTCAGTAGTCAACAACCCTCGGTCTCATTTTCCCTGGCTTGAGTGGCAGGTGGAAGAAGGAGGATGTTTTTGGGACTGTAATACACAAGGACACCTCACCAAACCATCCGCATTCTTTCCATCTGCAAACAGTAGCTACTGCAAAATCGGTAGTAAAGTACTATAGACCCAAAAAAAATGCAGTAAGAGGTCTGGAAAAGCTAGTATTGTTCACTACTTTCTAAAGGTGAAAACGATCAATCGCAATGTAGGGTCCAAAAGGGATGTAAATAGGTACCTATCCAAGTAGTAATAAATGTATTGATTTTTCAATACGGCGAATATTCTAATTTTCGATCTGAAAAACTCATTTCGAGACCCCCGGAGTCTGAATCAGCTGTTCACTATCGGCCATTTTCCAGTGACTTCACAGGTCGGTAGCTGTTTACTTGCGTCTCGCCGCCAAAAGACGAGCAGCCGTTGCTGCGGTCTACCGGTATTTTTGAAAAGTACGCTGTAGGTACCTCGTTTTTACCGCTCATTTCAAAATTTGACGGTTCTACTTTCCTGCCTGTGAGGAGAAGAAACTGATTGAAGAAATTGAATGCTTGTGTTTTGAAGCGACGAATCAAGCAGAATGGATTATTATAGTGGAGATTACCGCCTGCGGAACTTTTTACGAACGTACTGTTCGGAAAATTTCGCACTAGACGACCGTAATTATTCGATTCGCACAAATTTCAAACCTCCACGATTTTATTATAAGTACCTACCTAACTAAATTTCCTTTCTCTCTGATGTTAATCCCAACTTTTTGGTTTATTATTTTCAATAATGTTGGTTTATTATTTTCAATAATGAACCTTTGCAATCGACCAAAAAAATAAATTTTCTATCCTAAACATCAAATTTTGATGGTTTACGTTTCAAGGTACGTAGAATCCAAAAATCGAATAAAAATTTGGCCGTCCGTCCGCCATCCGCGGCACTTTTGCCACTTAGCATTGACCGATTTTGATGAAATTTGGTATGTAGGCTCCATTTGGGGTCTAGTTGTGCCCCGAAGATTTTGGTTGATGTAGGTCACTTCTAAGGGTTCCAAAATCAATTTTGAAATTTTGAATATACGCCCTAACTCAAAAAATTTTGATGTAAAAGTATTGTTTTTTCTTCAATTTAAGATTCTATAGAATTTTTTGAGACCACGCGGAGCCTTGTAGGACAAACCGTTCGCTCCCTACGAGAATGTAAGAGTTGGACGTACGATAAATCAGAAACACGAGTGAACATCGCAAAAGAGGCCCAATCTCCTTTCAAATTATAGCTGACCGAGGTTTTTCTTCATGTTGTCATGTTGGATGGTTGGCTTTGCAGACGAGTGATCAATATAGAAAAATAATAATTGTGTAATAATTTGCAGCGTTTTAGTAGACAAACTATATTCCTGTAGGTACTGAGAATTTTCACGAGAAAGAAAAATTTCTATTTTTATCCCTATCCGGCTGTTTCTGGGTTTTTTGTGTGTTCTTTTACAGTAAAAATTTGCCCAAGAAGCTGCGAATCAAAACATTGCAACCGTTCTGGGCGAAATTTTCCTAGTAATACTTTCGTAAAAAGTTCTGCAGGCGGTAATCTCCACTATAATAATCCATTCTGCTTGATTCGTTACTCATAAATTCAATAACAGTATTCTTCTCCTCACAGTAAATTTAATAAGGCAGGAAAGTAGAACCGTCAAATTTTTAAATGAATAATAATGTTTGAATGAGCGGTAAAAACGAGGTAAAGCGTACTTTTCACAAATGCCGCTAGACCGCAGCACCGGCTACTCGTCTTTCGGCGGCGAGACGCAAGTGTAGCTGTTTAGCGTACTTCCAGAGTCCGCACCTAATTTTGTGACGACTCGAAATCCACCAAAAAAAGTTAGCATCTGCGTCTGCTGGCCCCATCTGTCTCTAGTCATCACGATTTCAAGTCGTCACGCCTGACGTGGCGAAAACTCTCTAATAAATAGGGACGTACCGGGAATCTGATGTCGACAATAACGAGAGCTATGTCAAGCATCTCCATCACTCTCCACAGTTGTCTCCACGTTTCCAGGTTCAGCTCGAAGTAACTGAGATCTGTTGACTTGTATCTCTTTTCTATGTCTTTCAAATATTCCTGTAGAGAAGAGAAATATATGATTACGTATTTCAATGAAATCAACAGACGGGATGGGTATTGATACCTGAAATTTAAATATGTCGGTTCTCTTGTATCGATTATCGATTGATACTGAACCATCCAATATTTTTGGAGGTTGACATTTTTAAATATATGATATTGATACAATTATCGCGGAAAATCTAACATAATGGTTAAAAAATTAAACATTGGCTTTTGGGCCATTACTTATTAGCTGCAGCTCGACTCACATTGAAATAGTCCCCAATTTTCTTGGGTTGCTCTTCTTTACATTTGGTCCGCCTCAGAAACTCTACATCCTTGTGGCGCCCCCTAGATTCGCGAATTAATCCTCCACATTTACGCTCGCTTGCTCGCAAAAAAAAAAAAAAAAAAAAAAAAACCCTTTGGCATACTTAAATCAATTTCAACTTTTGGCAAACTTTTGGCATACCTATTGGAACTTTTGGCAACTCATTTTGAACTTTCGGCAAATCCATTACGTTTCGACAACTACTGGAGTCCTTGTCCACCTTCATTCCTTCTAAAATGTTCAATAAAGTGTTTTTTCTCTCTCTCGTGATAGAATAAACCTTCTATGGTGAAACCTTCTCGGGGAAATTGGAGCAATAAGAAATTTCATGTTTTTGTGACGGCTGCACTGCGAACAAAATATTTGTGTTTCTGATCCAGAAATGAATTTCAAGCTGCAGAAGGAGGAAAATTCCAACTTTTGAAGAGAGAAATTCCAAAAAATATCGTAAGCACAGAGATTAGCACAATGGTAAGAGATAAGAATACTCTCCAGAAGAATACCCCAAAGGAATGCAGAGTTTCTGAGGTAGACCTACGATCCTTTCTCTACTCCGTGGTAATGTGAATACCACAGGGGAGAGATCTGTGGTACCGTGTGTTGGCTGCCCTGGTGTGTCATCCTGTGTCAAGCTGGAACTTGGGTTGACTTGTTTTGTTCAATGTGTTTTATTGATGCCTATTTCAATAATAAAAGAGTTAATTTCTTCATGATGATAACCTTCCACCTCCATGCATGCATTTTTGGTTTATTATTTCCAAATAATAAACCTTTGGAATCGAGCAAGAAAATCCTTTTGTCTAACCCCCTCAAAATTTTATGGTTTACGTTTCAAAAAGTTAGTAGAATCCAAAAACCGAATTAAAGAAATTCGTCCGTCAGCAACACTTTCCTTAGTTACCATGGACCGATTTTGATGGAATTTGGGGTACAGTTATGACGATGATGTCAATCACTTCTGAAGGATGAAAAATTGGGGTTGAAGTTTTCAAATTCTCGAAAACTTTCGATATAAAGATTTAGTTTTTTCACCAATTTAAAATAGAAGAGAAATTTTAATTCCAGAAGTCAGATAATTTATATAACAATAGTGATGAACAAAAGCCTAATCCAAGTTTTGCGGGTGAGTAGATACTAATATCCAAAAAATGTTCCAAATCTTATTGTTATTTTTGTTATTGCTTCCGAGTCTACCAAGGTAGCGGAAGCTTTGTTTCCACTTTTCAAGGACGAAAAAAAAAAAGTTCTCCAAAATCAAAATTTCCACTCGCGTTTCGCGTTTTAGACCTTTCTGAACAATTTTGGTTCCGTGTCTGTGTGTCTGTCTGTCTGTCATGAATTCCTTGTAACGCGCATAACTATACGAAGTTATTGTCCGATTTCTATGAAATTTTCAGGGATAATGCGGGTTGGTGTGTAGACGGTCCCCTATGAAAATCATCATCCTCGGACTGATAGAAGCGACTGCGCATGCGTAAACGTGAATTCCTTGTAACGGCCATAACTTCTACATTTTCCGTCCGATTTCAATGAAATTTTCAGGGATGTTACAGATTAGTATTTAGATGATCTCCTATGAAAATCATCACCTTCGGAGTGATAGTAGCCACTGCGCATGCGCAAACGTGAATTTCCTAGTAACGGCCATAACTTCCACATTTTCCACCCGATTTCGATGAAATTTTCAGGGATTATGTGGATTAGGTTGTAGATAGTCCCCTATGAATCATCATCCCCGGACTGATAGAAGCGACTGCGCATGCGTAAACGTGAATTCCTTGTAACAGCCGTAACTTCAACTGTCCCCCAGGGGTCCCGGGTTCGAATCCCAGCGAGGCGAAGTATTTTTTGATCCAATCACATACATCTACTCACTCAATTTTTCATCCGAATTTGATGATTTTTTCTAGGATTGTCCTGATTAGCGTGTAGATGGTCCCCTATGAGAGTAGTGGAAGGTACTTAGAGATTGGTGTTTTGAGATTAACTACTATGCATCTGATCATCGATATAATCGGGTTATGGATACGAGGAAGCTATGTGCCACACCCACTTGGCAGACGTTTTTTTATTGTTATTTTTTTCTTATTGCTTCCGAGTCTACCACGGTAGCGGAAGCTTTGTTTTCACTTTTCAAGGACGAAAAAAAAAGTTTTCCAAAATCAAAATTTTCACTCGCGTTTTCCGTTTTAGACCTTACTGAACAATTTTGGTTCTGTGTCTGTGTGTCTGTCTGTCTGTCCGTCTGTCATGAATTCCTTGTAACGCGCATAACTATACGAAGTTATTGTCCGATTTCGATGAAATTTTCAGGGATTGTGCGGGTTGGTATGTAGACGGTCCCCTATGAAAATCATCATCCTCGGACTGATAGAAGCGACTGCGCATGCGCAAACGTGAATTTCCTTGTAACGGCCATAACTTCTACATTTTCCATCTAATTTCAATGAAATTTTCAGGGATCTTACAGATTAGTATTTAAATGGTACTCTATGAAAATCACCACCTTCGGACTGATAGTAGCTACTGCGCATGCGCAAACGTGAATTTCCTTGTAACGGCCATAACTTCTACATTTTCCATCCAATTTCAATGAAATTTTCAGGGATGTTACAGATTAGTATTTAGATGGTCCCCTATGAAAATCATCACCTTCGGACTGAAAGTAGCCACTGCGCATGCGCAAACGTGAATTTCCTTGTAACGGCCATAACTTCTACATTTTCCATCCGATTTCAATGAAATTTTCAAGGATGTTACAGATTAACTTGTTTTGATGTTTAGAGATTAACTACTATGTATCGGATCATCTATATAATCAGGTTATGGATACGAGGAAGCTATGTGCCACACCCACTTGGCAGACGTTTGTATTTTGTAATAACTTGAATACATTTCTTTACAATAAAGTGCGGGTATCAAGAAACAATGGAGTATTTCAGTCAATTAAAAAAAAAAAAAATTTTTCAAAAGAGTACGGCTCAGGAATAATGGTAATTGGGTCTGTTCGTCGAGAAAATGTTTTTAAAAAATCAGAGAAGCTAAGGAAAGTTGAAGATTTGAATGGTGTGACGCAGCTAGCCAACTGTCTTCGAAAAAAGTATCCATGCACAGAGAAGAGATGCAACCCTTGGAGGACCTCTTGGATACTTCAAAATACTACTCTCTCACACGCGCGGCGTACTGTGTGTGCATTTATGGCGGCCCGCCTTTTTTTCAAACGTGTGATCTCTTTAATTAATTTTTCTACCACATATTATAGTATCATTGGGCTTAAAGTTGGAGTATATAGGTTTTAAAACGCGATTAGGTCAAAAACCTGAATTTCTGACCCACCGAAATACCCCATTATTGGGCAACGCCCTCCTAGGGATACCTCTCTCCCTCCTTACTAGGCAGGGAGAGGTGGGGCACACTTATAAACTCTCGGTCATCAGCCAGGGGCTAACTGGCTGTTATATTTTCCTTTTCACGTCTCCCTGGGCCAGTACGTCAGATCTGTCTCGCTGAAAAGTTTTCATCCCTTACGGCAGATCAGTCTTGTACGGCAAATTTTGCTCCCTGCGGAGTCCATCAGATCCGTCTCAACGAAAAGGCACCATTTTTAATCATCGTAAATTCACAAAATTACTAAATTCCAAAAAAAAATAGGTAAATTCAAAGATCGTTTACGAGCCTAAAAACGCGTATCCCTTATGTTCAAAGTAGTAAGAAAATTCTTACTCAATATTTTGAAAATTCTTATTCGATATTTTGAAAATAAGAAAATTCTTACTCGATATTTTGAAAAATCGATACTAGTAGCAAATGATACATGGGCTATCGATACTCATATATGTCATAGTGTCGATTCTGAATATCAATACTTCATGGCAATACCCAATCCTAGTCTACAGGAAATGGAATACTTTGGGTGGACAACCCAGCTCTTGTTTGCCTGAGAGACACACATTCTCCACAAAACTAAGTACAAAAGTGTAGTAGTGAAACTTACGGTAAAATAACGATTTTCTCTAGCATCCAATTGCTCTTTGGACATATTGAAATCCCACGGAGGTCTCACTGGAAACTTGAGGTCGTCTGGGAAGTACTGCTCACTTGAAACTTCCCGACTCGTTTCAGGCAGAGGAACCAGCGTTTTTCTAGATTGTTCCTTTCGTTCTCTAAGTTCTGCATCACTTTCTCGCTTGAACTGAAGCAGGTATCTGTAGAATGACGTTTAAAATAAAGATTGAACGAACGAAAAAATATTTACATGAAAATTTATTAATAAAGTGATTATGTGGAAGTCATGAATTGCTAAGAGTGACTTAAGGTATGATGTTGTCTATGGAGCGCAGATAACAAGCTTTTTGTACATTTGGCCAGGATGCCCAAGTCGGATTTGGAACTGCTGTTATCTTTAATTGTTCCGAAAATTAAGAAAATCTACACAGACATGCCACGCTGTCACTGAGGTTTTAAGCAACTGGTAATTCCTACATAGCTTGATGTCCCTATGTAGGCGAATTACGCTACATAAAACACGAATATAGGAAAATACTAAATGAAGATAAATTCGCACAAAATAATAAATAACGTACGAGACGGAAACTAATACGGAATAGGAATGATACACTAGGGATGTCCCCAAAGTATCGATACGTTTTGAAAAAAGTATCGATTCATATCGATACTTCTTTTCCATGATATACAGGGTGAGCCACGGAAACTTACTTATTTGAAAGGTCAATAAAAAAAAAGTAATGCAGATATCGTTATATTTTTTATTTTTATTTTGAAGGACAACTCTTAATTTTTTTTTCATATGGTTTTAAAAATCACATCCATCAAATGATGGCCCCTATTGTTTAAACATTGGTTCAAACGATTTTTAAAGTTTCTCCACTCTGATCAGCATATCGACGGGTACTTCGCGCGAATGTTGTTTTTTAGGTGTTCTAGGGTTCGTGGACGATCGTCATAAACAGTTGACTTTAAGTAGCCCCATAAAAAAAATGCCAGAAATGTGAAAATGGGCCTCATCACTGAAGAAAACGATCGCGTCATGGGGCAGGTTTTCGAGCAGTGCTTCACATGCAGTTTGGCGGGCGATTAAATCCCTTTCGCTCAATTCCTGCACTACAGCCAATTTATAGGGAATGAAATTGAAGATCATCATGGAGAATCCGTCTAACAGTTGTG
Organism: Apolygus lucorum; assembly: GCA_009739505.2. NCBI lineage: Eukaryota > Metazoa > Arthropoda > Insecta > Hemiptera > Miridae > Apolygus > Apolygus lucorum. The sequence continues at coordinate 28,534,305 of CM019171.2, forward strand.
CCTGGAATCCCCAGAGCAGCTGCCTGTTTGCGAGCCGAACGACGGGGGGAGCGCAAAACCAACAGCCTCACTCTCTCAACGTTTTCTGGGATTCTGGAGGTCCGTTGAGGTCCAGTTCGGTTTCTGGCAACACTTCCAGTCTCCAGAAATGTGGTAGCACAAGTTAGAATCGGATTTCGACCAGGAACCGCTCCATAAGGAAGAATTTCGAAGCGCGCACGGAAGGGTCGTTGGGTCGCAATAACTGACCGATCATTGGAAAAAAAGGTTTCTAGGGCAAACGCTCGCTGCTCTCTCGTCCAAAGCATGGTGGCAACTAACCGTACAGGTTACAAAACTTTAGGAGCTCCCCCTTTGAATGGGCCATTGTCCCCCCTTCTACAACCCCACCAGGCAGAACGGCGATTTTTTCAAATAAGTAAGTTTCCGTGGCTCACCCTGTATATCGTAGTATCGATACTTTTTTTCCAGTATCGGAGGCGAGACTTTTTTTCTCTCACATTTTATCTGTTTCAACACCTACGAAATGAAGGTACCTACTTGACAGTACCTCTATCTCTACGTAGATTGTTGGGAGACCAACAAACTTCAACAAATTAAACAAAGATGATGTACCACCACCTCCAGCATAACCTGCTGTCCTCCATCATCTAGGAAGGACCACCAAAATGTTAAACCAACCAAGTTAACCGAAAACAAGTGCCTCAAATAAAACAGATCTAAATAAACACTAATTCTTTGGTTTATTATTTTTAATAATAAGACATTGGAATCGAGCAAGCAAAAAATTGTTAACCCCTCCTCAAAATTTGATGTTTTAAGTTTCAAGGCACGTAGAATCCAAAAATCGAATAAAAAATTTTCCGTCCGTCCACCGTACGCTGCAAATCATTGCCCAAAAGTTTATTATTTTCTGTATAGATCACCTTTCTGTATAGATCCCTCCCTACCAACCACAAGTACCTACTACCTACCTACTAGGCTATTTTTGAACATTTCAACCCTTCATTTCCATTTGGTTGGTGGTTGGGGTGATTAATTGTTTTGTTCATTCTATATTAATTATTATTCTCGCGATGGAGAGATGTCACACTAATAGACAGAAACATAAACGACATTTACACACATTTTTGTGAAAGTATCAAAAAGTATCGATACTTTGTAGATGTATCGATACGATATTATATCGATACTTTTGAAGTATCGGACATCCCTATCATACACAATTTGAATTCAGGTTTTTCTTCTCACAGAGCCACGTCATCCTGTAGTCATGGAACTCCACAAACGGATCTTCGATTGTTAATCGCCACTCCCTCCCTAACAGAGTGACAAACCTTGCCGGTAGGCGTACTGAGCGGCCACATCGCGTCTTGGCATTTTCCGCAGGTGGTGCCGTGGCTGGTGCAGTATCTGACGAACCCTGGGATGATGGACTTGGAGTTGGCTGAGCAATCAGAGCAGGAACCGGGTCTGCTGCATGAGGCACACCAGAGTCAGACTCATGTAGGAAGAAGGCTGACTTCAACCAATCCAGGGAGACAGTATCTTGCCTGCCATTGAGATCCAGGGTGTAGTACTTGGGATTCCTCTTGACTACCCTGAAAGGACCGTCGTATGGTAGCTGGAGTGGTTTGTTGACACTGTACACACGAACAAAGACGTGACTGGCCTTTTCTAGTTCAGGAAGGACAAAAATCTTCCGTGTGTCAGCTCGGGAGCACTCTATTGGACGATATGTCTGGCAAGTTTCTCTTAGACGCTACACAAAGTCACCAAAGTCGAGTGTGGTCTGTTGACTGGTCACCAGCTTACCAGGCAGAGTAGTCCGTTCCAGGCCCGTTGCCATGGCAATCCACAAACGGATCTTCGATTGTTAATCGCCACTTAACTCCCTCCCTAACGGAGTGACAAACCTTGGCAGTAGGCGTACTGAGCGGCCACATCGCATCTTGGCATTTTCCGCAGGTGGTGCCGTGGCTGGTGCAGTATCTGACGAACCCTGGGATGATGGACTTGGAGTTGGCTGAGCAATCAGAGCAGGAACCAGGTCTGCTGCATGAGGCACACAAGAGTCAGACTCATGTAGGAAGAAGGCTGACTTCAACCAATCCAGGAAGACAGTATCTTGCCTGCTATTGAGATCCAGGGTGTAGTACTTGGGATTCCTCTCGACTACCCTGAAAGGACCGTCGTATGGTAGCTGGAGTGGTTTGTTGACACTGTCCACACGAACAAAGACGTGACTGGCCTTTTCTGGTTCTCTTCTCTCTCCTCTCTCTCTTCGTTCCTTCAGCTCCTGGAGGAGCATAGGGCCTGTACGAAATTCCGCCACCTCACTCTATCCTGACGACTTCGTTCCACGTTTTTCCTACTTTTTCAATATCCTCCTCGATTGTACTTCGCCACGTCTTCCTGGGACGTCCTGCTCTCTGCACACCTTGAGGATTCCATGTCAGAGCTACTTTTTCGATCGATCCATCTTGCTTTCGAAGGTGTGGCCAATCCACCCCCTCTTTCGCTTTTTGATTTGGAGTTCGATGTGCTTTTGGTTAGTCTTTCTCCAAAGGTCGTCGTTTGAGATCGTGGCCGGCCAGAATACCCTAACGATTCTTCTCAAACATCGATTGACAAACACCCGGAGCTGCGATCCCAGCTTCTTGGTCATCTTCCATGTCTCACTATCGTATAGCAATACGGATTTAACATTTGTGTTCACTCTTTCAGAGACTGTTCGGTTTCTCCAGAGTGATTACAACTGAACAAAGGCGCTGTTCGCTTTTCTGATGCAGGCTCTGACGTTCTCATCAGTTCCACCGCGGGTTGAAACAATACTCCCCAGGTAGGTGAAACTGTCAACTTGTTCTACCGGGTTATCTTCGATTGTCAGGGAGTGCTCACTGTTGGCAATAATACGTATTTTCTTCGTTTTCGGACTATTTATCTTCAGACCAGCCTGTCTTCCAGCCTCAGTGAGGCCCTCGAGTTTACTCTTCATATCACGGAACCTCTGGGCAAGCAGGCACACATCATCTTCGAAGTCAAGATCTTCCAACCTTTCTCACAGTCCCCACTGGATCCCTCTTTTCCGTCTACCTATAGCTTTCCACATGATTCTATCAAGCAAAAGCGTAAATAGGGTCGGTGAGAGCAGGCAGCCCTGCTTCACTCCCATATTCACCTTTATAGGGGCAGTGAGACTGTTGTTGTGCAAGATCCTGCATTCATATCCCTCTTAAAGGTCCTTGATGACGTTGACTAGTTTTTGTGGCACTCCATAATCTTTCAGTTGTCCACAAGAAGTCCTGGCTAATTGAATCGAATGCCTTCTCAAAATCAACAAATGCAGCATACACAGGGCTTTGGAATTCCAAGCTTTGCTCTACAACTCTTACTCTTTTCTAGTTCAGGAAGGACAAAAGTCTTCCGTGTGTCAGCTCGGGAGCACTTTACAGCACGATACTTCTGGCAAGTTTCTCTTAGACGCTGCACAGTCACCATACTCGAGTGTGGTCTGTTGACTCGTCACCAGCTCACCAGGAAAACGTCGTCAGTTCCAGACCCATGTCCTGCCATGTCCACTGCAAATATTATAAAATCGTGGAATCTCACCTACGTCCACGTCTCTCCAAAATGGGGAATGGTACAGGGATTGGAATTTACGGGACTAATCCCAGATGGAGCCACTCAGCTCCTCTGGGAGAGTATGCCTCAGTATTTCAGGCTGAAGTACTTGCAATTAGGGTCTACGGAGGGGACACCGTGGTGTACACATCGGCATTCTCTCGGACAGCCAGGCTGCGATCAAGGCTTTAGCCGCTTCCTCCATTAACTCAAAGTTAGTGTGGGACTGCTTCCAGATCCTCTGCTTCCTGTCGCAACATAACAGGGTTTCTCTGGAGTGGGTGGCAGGACACAGCGGAGTAATGGGAAATGAGAAAGCAGATGCGCTGGCCAGAAGGGGCTCACTAACTGTTGTAATCCCAACCGCCCGATATTCACCTATACCTTCCTATTTCCCCATGAAATATAAAGGAATAATGGAAATAAGCGACGTGTTCAAACGAATTCGGGATCACAAGTGAAATTTTATTCATTCAAAATCCACATGATTTAATTTGAACAAAAAAAAATGAACGTCAATAACACATGTTACCTACTTCAACTGGATGTAACATCCTCCAAACTACCAGACGAAAAGCTTGATGGTTGAGCTCTCCGCATGCTGGTCACATCCTGTGCCGTGATCTCCAGAGGGTAGAGTCTCTGCACTGGCCTAGTGAGCACAGTCTTGCCAGTTTTCACCTCTGCGACGCGATGTATGCCGTCCCTTCCAGGTCTTAGTTCAGTGACTATACCTAGTGGCCACCTGACTCTCTTGACTGAATCTACCTCAACGAGGACCACGTCACCGACCTCGAAGTCCTTGGTTCTCTTGGTTGGTCTTTGAATCAGTTCTGCGAGGTACTCTGACTTGGAACGCTCTCGCAAAACTTCTCGCAACGATTGCAGGTATCTCGCACGATAACACAATCGTTTTGCGTCCACAGTGTCGAAATCAGGTGTCTCTGTTGACTTGATGTCTTGAATGAAGAGCTTCGGGGAGATCGGTTGTAGCTCCTCTGCTTCCTCCGCGACGTAAGTGAGAGGCCGGGCGTTGATCACCGCCTCGATGTCACAGACGACGGTTGTCAGCTCTTCATAAGTGAGCGCCGCTTGTCCCAGATTCCTCCTCAACAGCTCCTTGATCATCCGAACCACACGTTCCCACCATCCTCCCCACAAGGGATGCCACGTGTTGTAATCCCAACCACCCGATATTCACCTATACCTTCCTATTTCCCCACAAGGGATGCCACGTGTTGTGATCCCGAATTTGTTCGAACACGTCGCTTATTTCTTATTTCCATTATTTCTTTATATTCCGTGGGGAAATAGGAAGGTATAGGTGAATATCGGGCGGTTGGGATTACAACACTAACCCCGTTCATTGGTCCAGAGCCAGCCATCGGCATTTCCAAATCTTCCTTTAGGGCGACTATAAACCGGTGGGTCACTAACGAAACCACTAGTAGATGGTCAAACCTTAGAGGACATGCTCTAAGTAAGCGCATGGTGGCCAAACCCAACCCCAGTGCCACAGAAGAGCATTGGGGTAAATCAGAATACAACCCTCTGCAGGCTGTGTGGAGAGGCCGAAGAAAAAGCCTCCCACATAATATTCGATTGCGAAATGCAATCAAATCGCAGATTTCACCTCCTCGGGTCACCTACACCCATGGAGGCTTTTCCCAGCACAAACCTAGCCAAACCGCTACTGGCCCTTAGCAAAGGGCTAGGACTCTTTGACTAGAAACAGAATCCGCGGAGTAGCACAATAAGCCACCAGGCTTCAGCGCTTTGGGCTTCCATCACCCTGATCCGCGGATTCACCTACAATCTACGTCTCTCCCGAAAAAACTGTCGAAAACGAGCAATTGAAGCCCACAAATTGCAGGGAAAACACTCGCAGACATCCCAGTCCACGCACGAACACTTTTGGTATTTCCTGGTCTCGCGCGAGAAGCAAAAATTCCGTATGAGGATAATCCTTACTCAACTATAGCCTTATTTTTGGAGCTGACCCGATAGCTACCGTCATCAATCAGTTTCTTTTGAAGTTTCTGTGTATTCTTAGCGAGTTCGTATCCACTCGATCGTCATCCTAGCAAATAGATATGGGATGACGGTTTTGAAAGTTTTGCTCTCTATTTCTTCACACCAGGCAAGACAATTCTCTGCAGGAGAAAATTGCCAGAACGCGAAGAAAAAGTTGCTCGACACTTTTTATAAAAGCAGCAACTCTCGTTTCGAAAATTGCCTGCCTAAATGCCACTCTCGATTAATTTCAATACAACAACCAACTTACCTGTTAGCGTTGCTTTTAGATGTTGCGTTGGATCGAACTGGCTGTTGATTCAATTTTTGGACGTTATCCTCGAGATATTCATCATCATCACTGCTCCCTGCTACGAGGATCGATTTAACTCGACGTTCTGGAAAACATAAGTTGAGCAACGTGAAAAAGTTTGCATTTCAACCCAAGTCACACACCTATTTGTTTATATTATGCACCGTTGAGACAAGATTGAGAGCAAGTCGGCTTCCCTAATGAAGTACGTGAATATTTACGTGAGAGGTAAGTAAGTACGAGTACAACTTTAAACATGAACATGGGTAAACTGAGCGGTAAGAAGCGTTGTGTGCGTCTCTGATAAAACGTGTTCCCACCGTTGTCATTCCAAGGGGATTTCGTTTGCTTCTTGGCTTGAAGCTGGAGTTTTTTCGCCTTCCCGCTGAAAGGCACCTTCTTTCTTCCGTGAGGCATAACTCAAGTTTTTGATGGAAAAAACAACTAGGCTCGCATCGAAAACGATTTTGCTACGCCCGAATCTGCCAAAAAATTGTTCGAGATAACAGTGATAACGTTACAAGGGCTCAAGACCATTGCTACCACCATAAAAAATGTTTTGTGGCTAGTATAGGGATTTTTCTTGTACCAAGAACACATCCACGGAGGATCGTCAGCATGGAAGTACAAACGTAGGAACCATGTTCTGTTGAGAACATGGACGTTAAACCTATAGTATCCACACGGTCCGAGTATGATCATTTTCGCCTGTAAATATTTTTATCCGAATTTGTCTTTCAAATTCCATGTAAAGGTCCCATTTTGGTCTAGAAACACGGGATAAATCCAACCCTTATTTCGGAAATAGGGTACAACAAAAGTTAGGTGCCTTCACTACCATGATGTTAGCTCTCTGGCGCTAGTTCTCCGTGGCCCCACGGGGAGCGCCACGGATGACTTGTCTCCGTTACTCTGTGCTGATGACCCAATAATCCCCTCTGAATTGGGAGGATGGTCCCTAACGAATGGGAAGGTGGACCCCTAAGAATTGGGAGGATGGTCCCCTATGAATTGGGGGGATAGTCCTTCCCATTCTTAGTGGAACATCTACTTTGTAAGATTAGGCACTTTACAGAAATATATTGTTATGTTGTGGGAAAGGATTAGGTAATTTGATTTGGAAAACGTTTAATTTGGAAATGGTATATTATAGCATTTATATTATATAATATAGCAACATAAAGATTGATCACATTCTGAAATTGAAATGGAAAATTCTGAAATTGTTTTGGAAAAATTTGAATTTGACTTGGAAAACTTTGTATTTGACTTGGAAAGTTCTGAAATTGAATTGTAAAGTTCTGAAACTCGATTGGAAAATTTTGAATATGGTTTGGAAATTTCCGAAATTGGTCCGAACAATGGGGTATTTCAGTCAATTTATTTTTATTTTTTTAAAAGAGTATGGCTCAGGAATAACGGTAATCGGGTCTGTTCGTTGAGAAAATGTTTTTAAAAAATCAGAGAAGCCATGGAAAGTTGAAGATTTGAATGGTGTGACGTAGCTAGCCAATCGTGACGTAGCTAGCCAACTGTCTTTGAAAAAAGTATCCATGACCTCCTGGATACCTACTAGGAAATACTACTCACACACGCGCGCACGGCATAAGTGTGTGTGCATTAAGGGAGGCCCGCCTTTTTTTTCAAATGTGTGATCTCTTTAATTAATTTTTTTTACCACATATTATAGTATCATTGGGCTTAAAGTTGTAGTATATAGGTTTTCAAGGGTGCTGAATCCAAATTTGTGGTCAAAATCCTGAATTTCAAACCCATCGAAATACCCCATTCTGAACTAGACTTGGAAATCTTATATTTCAACACATTTTACATCAACGTGTTTTTTCACACTGAGTACTGTTGTCAGCCCTAGAGGTCTGGGGTTAGTAGGTAAGATTTCGATGATGGCATCCCATTGGCCTCACCGCCCTGTGTTAGGACGAGGGGGAACTGCGACCGACTTGCCCGAAAATGTGCTGCCGAGGCGAGCTTCGAACTCACGGCCCCAGTAAAAGGTTCGAGTCTCATCTCCAGAGTCACATGCCATAGCTCGTTTGGTCACAGCTGACCCCCTACATTCTCTATATACGTAACTAAATTGAAAGAGCATCCAGACAGAGTAATCCAATGGTTCCAAATTTGTCTTTTCTTTGTCTTGTCAACACCTTGAACACGGGGGAAAAAACGAGTTGGTCCACTGTGGCGGTCACATTTTTTTCAAGAGCGCAAAATGATATGGTGTCACTTTTGATAACTGCTCATGACCTTCAACATTGACCGATTCATCTCCGGATTGAAACGTTCGTCTCATAAATAGTTCATCTATCACGAAAAACAGCTAGAAAATAGCGGTGTCGTCACGGCCGTCTGCCGTACGAATTAATATCATAAATACATAATATTTCATGTAATCGGTGTGTGTTTTGCCACATATATGTAAATAGTATAAATAGGTATCACATGTATCGTAAATGTCAACATAGATCCAAGCTCTCCCCCTTTGGGCCTTTTGTGTATGACGGACTCCCCAACGACCCCTTATCCGTCCCCTGACCTCTGTATAAGTATGTATAGGTATATAAGGCGCCCAGTATAGTATGTGTATTGTATAAACCACACCGCAGTGTGGTTCAGATGTATAGCTGCCCATAACCAGCTGTATAGTATGCCGACCGCCATGGTCATATTATGGGTAGTATAAGCCACACGCAGTGGCGGTATGTATAATTATGTCTAGGTGTCTGCCACACACCCAGACATACAGTTTGTATTGTATAAACCACACCGCAGTGTGGTTCAGATGTATAGCTGCCCATAACCAGCTGTATAGTATGCCGACCGCCATGGTCATATTATGGGAAATATAAGTTGTACGCCTCTTGCACAACAGTGTACTAGGTATAGTATAAACCACACCGCAGTGTGGTTTAGATGTATAGCTGCCCATAACCAGCTGTATAGTATGCCGACCGCCATGGTCATATTATGGGTAGTATGAGCCACACGCAGTGGCGGTATGTATAATTATGTCTAGGTGTCTGCCACACACCCAGACATACAGTTTGTATTGTATATGTGTATTGTATGAGTGTATACCTGGTATATGTATAGTATATGTGTATTTTATATTGCCACAGTGTAAAGCCATAGTGTGTTACAGGCTTCTGTATAAGCTGTAACATGTCTTATAAGGTATTGTGTGTTTGGTATAGAGTATAAGACAAGGGGAGAGCTTGTTGACACAGAAGGTATAGGTATAATCGATCGATCGAATAAGTATAACGTGTAGTTACTCACAGATACCTTCCCTGGTTGCCTCCAAGAGCACAACAGGCGTCGGTTCGCCTGCCTTGCTTCCCTCAGTGTGTCTTCCCCCACCACTCTACCTTCTAGGAAGCCCCTCCTTCTCCTGGGTTCATCCTCCCTTACAAACTACTGTATTTTATATTATATTATATTGTACATTATACTCTCGCTGTAGCGACAAGCGGTAACCGAGAACAAAAGAATAGGAGCAGATATTCTTGAACCTTTTGCGAGAGGTGTTTCTGTGACATAGACGCGGCCAGCCACAGGAACCCTGGGATTTGCGTGATGTGTTATCTTCTTGTCTTCTGTTGGCTATCTTCTAGGCATCATAACAGAACTAGGGATTAAAAAAATAAAAATAAAAAAAACAAGAAAGATTCAAACGAAAATGTATATTAATTCAAACCTTATTATCTAACATAACTCTGAATAAGAACAACCAGTTTTTGGTAGTAAATTGATGACAATTCAGAAGCTTTGATGTAGCCAATGTAGAAATACTCATTCATGATGTTCTTGAGGGACAATAAAGACTCATTGGTACCCAGAATATGGTACCAATCAGTCACAGTCTTTATTGAGCTTTGAGATATGAATAACGTGGACTGAATTACGCCTAAGAAGATCAAGACAACATGGTTGTACAACGAAGCAATGAACTGACTCAATTGGAGCGGAAGGCTCAAACTGAAGAGTTTCAAAACGGTATTCAGCTCTTTAAGGCATTTCCTGTAGAGGGTTTCGTCCAGCAAACTTATCACGAAAAGCGTTAGACCCATGAGCAGAAACGTCAAGACGAGCACTTTGATGAACCAGGAGACAGTAGCTCCAACTGAAACAGAATTTACTTGGGTTAATTGATACTGAAGATGATGATGAGACAAAATATTGTTCATTTTTTTATTTAAATAGTTGACCTCATGGTGATCTGATGGTAGTTCGAAATAACAAGGCGGGGAAGTTCCAAAATTGTTGGTCTCTCCTTACGGCATGAGCCTAATTGGTTTCCCCCGACAGTTTCTCCAGACAAATAAGCTGCCCACATACTGGCCGACCCGACCAAGGAATTCAAGGGTTCGTTCGTAGTGCAGTTCTAGAACTTGTCCGGAACTGGAGGAATTCTGAAAAATGGCCGCCCAGAATTTCGAACTGTGTTCTCGGATTTTCTACACTGCGAACGCTTCCATGAATCAGAACTGCTGTACCTAATCTTTTATCGCCTAACCTTCTCCTTCACTGTGATAAAACGCTGCAAATTATTACACAATGGAAGACAGCTCCATTGTCAAGTTCAGTTTGAAACAGAAAGGTCCTAGCATCAAAGCATTGTTATATGGTTGTTGATTGGTAGGGAAGCACAACTGAGTGACATGAATCTCATTTCGAAGAAATAAACATTCTGATTTATTTAAAGTTCAACCTTCCGAAATAAAAAAGGAAGTGACTACTTTTTTTGGTTTTAATTCATTTTTGAAAAACTATGGAATAAATTATTTATTTTGAATTGTTGTAACTCCGTTGATATCAAACTGTAGCAAATTTAATCCACATCAAAAAGTTACAATGCATAAATTATTGAAATCATAATACTTAGTTCAAATAATATTGTAGTTTTAAAAAAACCGATAAAAGTGGAACAAAAAGTGGAGCGCACTTCGTCAGTAACAGAGGGTTTTAACGTTGCAAATTTGGGGCTAAACTACCTGTCATTAGGGATCCCAACTATAAAACTATAACTATGAAAATTCAAAAAATGCCTGATGAGCCACGTAGTTTCTTGAAACCCTCATCAGAGAGCTCCTTTGCCACATCTCTAATATTTTACACATTTTTTTCGTTTTTAACTGCTCTCTAAACGTGAAAAAAACGTCTGCCAAGTGGGTGTGGCACATAGCTTCCTCGTATCCATAACCCGATTATATAGATGATCCGATGCATAGTAGTTAATCTGAAAACACCAATCTCTAAGTACCTTTCACTACCCTCATAGGGGACCATCTACACGCTAATCTGGACAATCCTAGAAAATTTCATCAAATTCGGACGAAAAATGTAAGTGCGGTAGTGATTGGATCAAAAAATTTCTTAGCTTGACTGGGAGTTGAACCTGGGACTCCTGGGTGGGAGTCAAGAGCATTGCTCACTGTCCTATAAAGGTGTTGGTTGAATGGGGTTTGAGATCCTCACGTCACATGCGACTGTTACGGCTGTTACAAGGATTTTACGTTTGCGCATGCGCAGGGGCTACTATAAGATTTTAAGGCCTTGATTTTCATTGGGGACCACCTACAACCTAATCCGCGTAATCCCTGAAAATGTCATCGAAATCGTGTAGAAATTGTGGAAGTTATGGCTGTTACAAGGAATTCACGTTCGCGAATTCATGTTCCCTTGAAAAGTGAAAACAAAGCTTCCGCTACCTTGGTAGACTCGGAAGCAATAAAATAAACACCAATCAACCAGATGACAGAAACTTTCGTCCGTGTGGCGCCCCCTAGGTGGTGAAACCCTCACACGGAAATTGGAGCGGCGAGAAATTTGCGGTTCGTGTGATGCCACGAAAATTCAATTTTGGAAATGCACGAATTTCAAGATGCAGTAGGAGGGGAATCATGTCACTTTTGAGGGGAGAAATCCCCGAAAAATTATTGTACGCGCGGGAATTTATTCGATGATAAGAGATAATTAGTTCTATGTTCTCCAGGAGAATGCGCCAAAGGGATGCAAAGTTTCTGTGGCAGACCTATAACTACTGCTAAACTTCGAATTTTGAATATGCAATGCACTAACAACCCACTCCTACATCTGTAATGTCATAAATCTATGTTCGTTAGTTCTCCAATAAAGTGAGGTGTAGGAAAACCCAGAGTGGCATGAGTCCTCACCAACACGTATAAGATGAGGAAGGGAAAGAGCACGTCATCTGACGTCACCTTTTTTCCACTTTCCCCTCACCATAATAGGTAGAGTATAAAGCCGCACTCATGGGTCTTCCTACATCCATTCGTACCTAGTCAATCCGACTTATCATTTCTTGCCTTCACCTTACCTACGGCCCAGTTCCGCAGAGGGAACAGTTTGCCCCATAAAGGCGTCAAACCTCTATCTCCCCTTAGGGACCTCTCCAGAACACTAGGCTTCATTAGGTAAATGTTCCATTTCCCGCCAGTAGGTTTGGGTCCAGACGCCGAGGTTAGCGGATAGATTTTATAAGCACTTATCTGGACGGTCAGCCGTGAGGCGCCGCGGATGTAGTGCTAAAGCCCTAGGCTTTAGGGAGCAATCTCTTCGTTGAGTAGGGTTCAGACTAGTTTACAAATCAGCGCATCGAGAGGACCATCGCCCTCACTCGACTACACGCAAACACAACAATATCCATATTCTGTTATCATCTACATTCTACGATAATCTCTCAGTTAACATAAATATCATTCTTACCTATCAGGCAAAGTATAATAGGTTTTCAAATTTGGCTTACTTTTTGAAAAAGTAGAAGTCTTTGTCTCCAACTTATCAACTAAAGTCGGCAAAGGATCGACGACCTCCACCTTTACGATATCATTAGGATTCAACTCAGCTTCACTTTTAGCCCATTCTTCAGCCTTGGCAGCGTTTTTCCTGTTCTTCTTCCTCTTTAGTTTTTGTTCCTTCTTCAGAGCCTTGCGTTCTTTTATCACTACAAGCAAAAGCCAAATTTTTAACATTTTCATGAATTTATAAATTCCACGAAAAAGATGAAAACGAATTGCCTCGATGCAAACGTACTCTGCAATTCCAGGCGCTCTTGTTCTTTCCTCGCGTTTTCTTCTTCCAGCTCCTTTTGTAGAACCTGCATGAACTTGACGACGTTTCTGGCCGCCGCCATGCACTCAACTTGATCTCCGCAAGTGCCAGCAACCTGAGCCATCTTGGGAACTAGAGGATTCTCCTTCAAATCCAGCCATCTGAGAGACCTCAGATCCGCGAAGCTGGCCGGTAACGTTTGTAGTTTGTTCTTGTAGAGATCCAAATGTTTCAGATTGACTAGGAGACCGAAGTTATCGGGAAGCTCAAACAGTTGATTTCCCGATAAGTCCAATTTGATCAAATGTGTGAGCGACGCAGCAAAATTATGCTGGAACAATAACAATTGTTTCTATTAACTAAAGAAAAGGGGCCACTTTCCAAGCATTGTTGTATCTACTGGCATTGTAACCTATTCTGGACCTGGCAGTAATAAAAATACTGAGGCCGTGAGCTCAGGTGGGTACATGGCGTTCATTCAGAACTGTCTATCCAACTTGCTCAGAACAAGTCTCTTTTCCATCAGAAAAACACTGATCATGCAGCAATAGGTTTGTTCCTACAGCGATCGCAGTTGGAAGGAAAGCGACTGTTCCAACAGGACGGACACAGATCAAACCAACTGCTGTTCCAACAGTATAATTAGTTCAACTGCAGTCAGTAGGAAGTTGACTGCTTCAAGGAGTCCTGTCGAAAAGGAAAACTTTCCCATTTGAAACCTCTTTCATAACCTGCTCATTCGAAAATTGAATTCATGGCGTTCACTTCGCATCTCCTCAAAACCAATTGGGTTTAGTTTTTTCCGTATTTAGTTCGTTCTTCGATTCTCTTCTTCTTATAAATAGTTTCATTTTTTGGATATAGATCCAAGTGGTATTTCCCTTGATGTACTGCGTAACTTGTAAGCTATACATTAATTTAAAGTATTACTGCTACTGGGAAAGTTAAGTAAGGATAGAGTAGAAAATATTCCAATTTTTGTAGTTCATTTTGCTTCCGAGTCTACCATGGTAGCGGAAGCTTTGTTTTCACTTTTCAAGGACAAAAAAAAAAAGTTCTCCGAAATCAAAATTTTCACTCGCGTTTTGCGTTTCAGATCTTTCTGAACAATTTTGGTTCCGTGTCTGTCTGTCTGTCTGTCTGTCATGAATTCCTTGTAACGCGCATAACTATACGAAGTTATTGTCCGATTTCAATGAAATTTTCAGGGATCGTGCGGGTTGGTGTGTAGACGGTCCCCTATGAAAATCATCATCCCCGGACTGATAGAAGCCACTGCGCATGCGCAAACGTGAATTCCTTGTAACAGCCATAACTTCTACATTTTCCATCGGATTTCAATGAAATTTGCAGGGAAATTACAGATTAGTATTTAAACGGTCCCCTATGAAAATCACCACCTTCGGACCGATAGTAGCCACTGCGCATGCGCAAACGTGAATTTCCTAGTAACGTCCATAATTTCTACATTTTCTATCCGATTTCAATGAAATTTTCAGGGATGTTACAGATTAGTATTTAGATGGTCCCCTATGAAAATCACCACCTTCGGACTGATAGTAGCCACTGCGCATGCGCAAACGTGAATTCCTTGTAACGGCCATAACTTCTACATTTTCCATCCGATTTCAATGAAATTTTCAGGGATGTTACAGATTACCTTGTTTTGATGTTTTGAGATCAACTACTATGCATCGGATCATCTATACAATCGGGTTATGGATACGAGGAAGCTATGTGCCACACCCACTTGGCAGACGTTTTTTTTTCTTGATTTAATAAAGTGAGTGTGTGAAACCCACACTCCAGCCAATGGTCGTCCATTTACAGCACCACGTCACTAGCTATTTCAACTCATCCTGGTCAATTTATTTGTTTATTTATGTTTTTGAAATCCTGATAGAAAAAACACTTTTATGAAGGATACTCAATAGAGACAAGGACTCTAAGTTGTCGAAAAATAATGGATTTGCCATAAGATTTTATCATTTCCAAAAAACGATACACTTTACTTTTTCATGTTTTCAGAGCAAGTTGATAAAAAATGCAAAATTATACGAGACGTTTTCTTACAAGCTGTAATGGTCCATTATAGTTGTCGAATAAATTTTGTAAAATAATTTTTATAATTTTTTTTTTATACGCAGTCGAGAGCTATTGTCTCAAAATTGAAGAGAGTTTGAGTAAATAACTTTAATGGAGATGAAAATAGCATTTTTACAACAGAATACATAATGTAAATAAATGATAAAACATTGTAAATTTAATGTTGAAAGGAATCAACAAACATCACATAGGTACACGAGTGGTATTATTGACTTGAATTTTCGAAAGAAAATTTAGTAAGAGTTGTACTAAATGTAAAAAAGTTTCACAAATTTGCCACATAAAGGTGGGTTCACAAGCGTCCGACTCTGCGTTCTGCCCACTGATTGGCCAAGAACAGACGGAAAGAGGGGGGTAATATTGTCGGAGAGGCACTTTTGGGAGGGACTGTCCGCATCCGAAAAATTAGATATTTGATGGAAAGAGACGGAGAGAGGGTGGTAAAAGTGGGTGGTGGGCGGTGGAAGGAAGGAGGTGGGGGTCGCAATAACGCAATGATAAGCGCGTCGGGAAACGGACGCCTGTGAACACCCAAACAGAATGTCGGAACGAAACGGAAAGAGTCGCAGAGTTGGACGCTTGTGAACCCACCTTAACCCTTATTAACCCACGGTATCTTTTTGGAAGACCAACTTTAGAACGTTTTCTTGACGGTACAAAGTGGTTTTCACCCCTACTTAATGTCCCCATGGCTACTCTGACATCTCTAGAATAGAAAAGAAGGAGAAGTGTCGAAACAACAACAACGTTGATATAATTATAAGTTACTAGGCGGCTCAAAATTGACATCAACACTCCAAACGTCAGTTTCACACATTATTTTAGACCAGTCTTTCGCCGTTTTGAGTGATATTACTTAAAGAATCTTGTGTAAAAAGTATCTAAGATCAAGTAGAAATTGTAATTTCTACATATTATTAGTTGCTAAGTGGGTAAAAGTTGGTTTTTGTGATGGTATCTTTTTGGATACCATGAGCAAGGGGGTTCCCAGTAGAGCCAGGTCCATGATGGGGCTTATGCTCACTTTTATTGATTTTTCTCACCCTATAACTGATTTTCTTTCCTTTTCCTGATTCTAAATGAAGATTAGAGTAATAAGGAACAGAGGAAAGTGCACTGCCTCCTTATTTCACAAGGTAAGCATTGGTTCTGAAGGGGAGGACTCGAATAGCAATGCCAACAAGACCCCGATGGACGAAAATAAATTCGAAAGAGAATTGGCTGAATGTTTTGAAGTATTGGAAGAATTGACGTTTGAGGATGTCAACGAGGAGAGAATTGGAGAGGACATTGACCACCTGGAACGAGCCTATTCAAATGGGTTTGGCAGGGAATGGAATGGTGTTCGAAAGATTCGCATGCGCCAAATTGTGAAAGAGACAAATTTGAAACTGACGAGCCTCATTTACCTTCTAATTCGAAACGAAATCGAACGAGGCGACCTCTTCCTATCGCCGAGGCAAAGAAAAATCCGAAGCAAAATAAAGTGCAAATTATTGAAAATAAAAACCAAAACTTGCCAAGAAAGGATCTGGGTTCTGGTAAGTTTCTTTATCAAATCATGTCAGAAGTGAAATGATTTACAGTAGAAAGATGATTAATTTTGTAATCTAATTATACATTCCTTATTCACAGTTCAAAGAAACAAGAATTTACAAAAGAAGTCGCTTTACCTGGAAACAAGCCCCACCAACCAAGCAGGAACCATCAAGATGAACCAAGCACCTACTTTATGATTATTTATATGGGACTTGGAATGATAATTCCTTTAGGATTTGGATTGGTGCAACGATTTGTGCTGGGGAAAAGTCAAAATTTGATGTCTCAATGAATTTTGACTAATTCGTGCAAATTTGAAGCCTGTATTTTACAAGTTTTTTGATTTACTAGCGAATAAAAATTGATTGAGGAAAAATTCTAGCAGAAATACTATGTTTGAGCTCACAAAAACTTATTACTCCTCTTTTCTAATGATTTTTTTTTCATTTTATTTTTTTAAAAATGTTTTTCCGCGTACCTACCTATATTTTTTTTTACATCGAGTACCTTTTTTACAAAAGTATGTTCGTTGTTCTAAAGACTATTCTTACTAAGATTGAAGGCCATAATTTTTTTTTTCTTTTTCATTTGGTCAATTGACAGACTGATTTTGGTATTTTTGCTAGCGAAGTGGAAGACTCTGATGACTAAGGTAGTCATTAGTTTAGTATATTGCAGAAAATGATCACGATGGTTTTAGTACACAGTGATGGGTTGTGATCAATTCGAGTGAACCAAGGTCTCTCAATGCGTTTATATATTCAATAATACAATAAATGTACTATTTTTTTCAATTTTTGTATTCACGTTTTATAATAAACTGGTCAAATGTTACAATGTTTCTTGCTATAAGGTGAACCCACCGTATCTCAGGGTGTCTTTTTGGAATCAATCAATGGACGGAATTGACCCCCACATGCTCACGGTATCCAAAAAGATACCGTTTTGTTTTTCAAGATTACGGGCCCTGTATGGGTCCAATATTTTTTCCAATATTTTTTACGTATTTTAGGCACTAAAATGTAACAAAATATGAACAAGAAATTGGCGAGGGAGAAATTTTTTTTTCTTGGGCTAATAAGGGTTAAGAGGATGTAGGTAAACAAAACATAATTAGTCATTTTTGTCGAAATGAGCAAGGAACGAAGAAGGTGAAATGACACGTGAAACTGGAAGTAACGTGAGCTTCAGTTTGTGTAACGTTAAGTAAGGGGACGACAAAAAGCACAGTTAAACAGTTCAACAGTTTTGGAAGGCTTCCCATTTAGAAGGCTGTGAACTGCGTTTTGACTGCCTTCTAACTGCAAACCTCTTGTTAGAACAAACTTAATATTGGTGACTGTCTGGCAAACATACTCCTGAAGAGGGAAGTATTCTCTTTGGACCTACTCCTACCCCATATTCGCATGAACAATTAGCAGCAAGACAAGATGAAAGAAAGTTTTGAAGCTCATCAAACTGTTCGGGGTACCGCGCTAATACTCCCAAATGGATCAAAGTATCAAGTTCTTGGCGCTCAGACATACAAGGTTCAGAATTGCTTTAGAAAGATTGCTTGAACCAGACATCTTCATGAGCTATGGCAGCAGGTTTTACAGACCTAAGGGCAATTCTTTACAACCTTTTAACCTCCATTCTTTTTAGTTTGACGGATCAGTTCATTCAGTTTGAGTTAAGAAATAACGAAATCTGGAGAAAAGGAATTTTCTCCGTTCAAAGAGTTCTCCATCAAATCGCCAGCCACTAGAGGGTCACTTCCATTTCGTGGGTTTTACGCTGGTCCTCCAAATATTCGGGTTCTGGGAGTCAACCTACTGCTCATTGTCCCTCTCGTAGCACCAGATCCATACTCTGCGCTCTCACTGGACGGAATCAAAATTGTCAATGAAAGGAGGCAACAATACAGGTTGAGATCAAGTCCTTCAACTCTTATCCACAAGATTCAAAGGAAATCACAAGATTCGTAAGTATAGTCTCTATGAACAATGAGCTTCTTGAGTGGATCTATTCTTAGACCTGTAACCCCAGGAAGACTGAAACCAGTAGAGTCCAACTCTAACTGAGTACTAACTTCTCAAATGTGCAAAAGGAAAGCATTTCTCCTCTAAAAAATAGAAACCAGCCAAAATGTACAGCAATATGCAAGCAACATCTGGGGCACAACTGAGAAATAATGTCCATCTACAAGGTAACTGTGTACTCACTAAAAAGTAGAATATTAAAATTTACATTACCCCCAAAACAGAAAATTTGTTGTTGGACAAGTCGACTTTCGTGGCTTTTGGTACGGACGCCTGGAAAAATAACTTCTATTAGTAATCACGTAACCAAGGTGGTAAAAACAAGCTTAACCGCAGGGACCAGAGTCTTTGGTGCCTACTTTATTTATAAGTCAGCCAAGAGGATGGATAAAAGGATGAAACCCAATTAATTCTTCAATACAAAGGTTAAGTTACTATAATTAGCAATACAGATTTTCTTACTTACAATTTCTTTGACTGGAACATCTTGTAAATCGCTCAAACTGAGGTCGAGAGAGTCGTCGTCCAGGAAATCTTTGATATTGATGGTTTTCTTCTTAGTCATGTTGGATCCGTGAAAAAACGACGAATTATTAGAGAAACTATAAGAGAAATTATAGGTGGGTTAAGTGCGGTTGTCACCAAGAAGAAATAGAAATTAGAGCCGGTATCTCGGAAAGATTTCACTCGTTATCTCCAGACAACACAACAAATGGACGCCTTATCATTTGGCGTAGACGTGTTCATTTTTGTGGCGTTGCCAACATTTCTGCAACGGAAACCGAAATAACCCTATGGGGAAGTAGCTTCCGAATGACAGTTTCAGATTAACAAAACTTATTAATGAATGGTAAATGGGAAAATTAGGATTTATCATTGCCTACATTTTCAGTATACTTCTTATTAAAAAATGTTGAACCAGCCTACTTTGGACTCGTGGATGCTAAAAACAGCCCTTGTCTAAACCATCTGCTCTGTGCTACTTTTATATTCCAGGAAACGGAAACCACCTTCCTGCAATGATCATGGACCTAGTATCCCATGGACCGGCCCTCGACCCGTTTCACCACCCATCGTAGTGAAGCCTGAAGAGTGGGGAGCGACGACCTTGAAGAGCCCTGGGGGCGTGGTCTAAAGGGAGCCGTGGTGGGGGGGTCATCCTTCCAGTATGTCAGGAGCGAGCGTCGAGGTCAGCAAGAACAGCTGGTAGGCGCACTCCTCGCCTTGTTCCTACCTACCTGAAAAACCCTACTGTTTTGACGCCCCCACTCCTCTAACACTTTGGCCTAAATGGTAGAGTCTCAGACTGCGAAGCAAGAGGTCTGCTGTTCAAATCCAAGGGGGATTCCCAAATTATTTTACCTGTAATTTTCATCATTTCCCAAACTATGATCATGTTTTTTGTTCATTATAACATTATTTCTACAGTTTATAATCACACTCAAATTAGGTAATTATTTTAAACCCTATTCTTGACTGTATATAAATGAACCTTTTTTTTCTGTCGCTAAAAACAATATTGCTGGAGGTCTGAAAGAATGATTTGAATGTATCCATGTACCTCTACTTGTTCCATTACTTTGTTTCCCATTGTTTTCGGAAATGTTGACTACTTATTGTTAATCTGTGTTACATGGCAAACAAAAATGTAAAAAATTAGTTCATATCTAGGTAAAATTTCTTATGTTGTACCTAATAAAGAGATTTGAGTGTATCTAGACAACATCCGTAAATAATGTCCTGTATTTGAAGTTTTGAAAAAAATTGTAAGCCCTAATATTGACTGTTGATAAACGCAGGTTTTCTTTAATCGATATGAAATTGCTGGGGTCTAATAGAATGATTTGAATGTAGGTTAAACTTGTGATGAATTGAACGTAGGTACCTGTTAAAAGCGTTGACTATTTGAATTTTTTTTAAAAAAAGGTCCAGTATATTTGACAATGCGGAGTTACAGAGCACGGGTGGAGTTAGGTACCTATAAAATTAAATTGGAATTAATTTCAAGTTCAAAATAAATTATATAAACAAAAAGTTAAAGAGATAGTAGGACATATTCCTAGTTTCCATGAGATTCTTCTAGGCTTTAATTTTCACATTCTAGGCTCCTCAAATAAAACACCCTTTTAGTATTTTAACACTATTTCGACACATTTTAACACTCTTTATTTCAACAAATTTTAACACTATTTTATTCTTATTTAATTTGAATGTTTTGTAACAGTTGTATTAAATCAATTATAGTATCAAATAATAAAAAAATCTCGATCGAAGTTGTTTATACCTTTACATTACATATAACAAAAAAATTAGAGTCGTAATTAATTTACTCTGAACGAAACTATAGAATTACAAGGTATCACGAATTTATCGCACTTATTACAAAAATGTTATTATAGTATAGCGGTCTGAATGAGATAAATAACAACCATCTAATGTATGAAATAATTTTTCCTGTAATTTTCATAGGTACTTAATTTCCAAACCTATATTTTTTTTGTTTATTATTTAATTATTTTAATAGTTTATCACTCTCAACCTAGGTGGTACCTTTTTTTCAAACCATATTTTTGCCTGTAGATACATGAACTTTTTTTTCTGTGAGTATATTATTCGGGTTTGAGAATGTACCAGGGTTGGTACGGTTTTAAACAAATTTTTGAAAAACTTGTTGTTTTAAAACAATTGTGTTAAATTGTATCTACAACAGTGTCTAATACTGTTGACAACGACGTCATGCGAAATGAGCAACGAGAAACACTATGGGTAGGTATAAAGGTACTACACAATAGATTTCAATTTCTATTTAGAATGACAAGTAAGATCCATCTTGGAAATTCTCGGAAGTAAAAATCAACTTGTGTTCTAGTTTTTTATTCTCTACTTTTGTAGTACTACGTTATGGTGATCGGAGTTTTTCAAAATCAATTTTAATTTTCAGTAAATTACCTATCCGTGCCTTAAATATGAGTTTTTTAGTAAAATTTTAATAAAAATGGTGTCTTTTAGAAATAAATTTTGATGCTTTATTTGCCAATGTGCTTCATGTGCAAATTTGAAAAAAAATCGTTCGTAGTTGGATATATGCATAAAAAAATTGAGTGTAGGAGTTAATTTACTTTCATCAAAAATACAAGGTTGTTAGGAACCAATTGAGATGTATTGCCATCACAGGTTGTAGGTACGTGTACAAATTAAAGCTTAATTCAAGTGACTATAATTTAAATGTAGTACGTAACACACATTTTTTCATTGGCAAAACCCCTATTCAGTCGAAATATTGCATTTCTTACTGCAACTCATCAACAATAAATTTATTGAACTGCCTACAGATTTTAATTAGTCTTCATTTTGAAACCCAACACTTTCCCTACAATGTACAATAGTACTATCGTAAAAGTGCCTGTTTTATTGACACATTAGTAGAAAACCTTGTTCCAGTAACAAACTACAACATTTTTGTACATTAAATTATTAATCAAACATCACGAGGGTATCCAGAAAAGATAGCTGTTCAGTCAAAATATTATTGAAAAAAACCAGTGGAGTAGCTAAATTAAACAGAAAATGTCTATACATTTTTAAAATAGTTGACACAATTTTCCCTTGTTAGGTACAAATGGAAATAGTTGGGTGAGAACATTCAACTTTGGTTGTAACTATGTAAAATTCAACAGTATTTAACTACCTTACCCAACTATTTAGGCAAAAAAAATGTGACATCGAAATCAGTGGAGCCCCAGCCCCGAAAGCGAGTGCAGAAAGAGGGGTGCACCGGGATCGCGGCACACAAGGCAAGCATCAGAGGGGTGAAGCATCAGAGTAGCTCTTGCTGACCTCGACGCTCGCTCCTGACGTACTGGGAGGATGATCCCCCCACCACGGCTCCGTTTAGGCCACGCCCCCAGGGCTCTTTTCAACCCCCCTCTTTACCGCCTTCAAGGTCGTCGCTCCCCACTTTTCAGGCTTCACTGCGATCGGCTGGAGGGCCGGTCCATGGGATACTAGGTCCATGGCAATGATGGAGGGATCTTGTAATTTTATCAAAATTTCTACATCTTAGGAGATATAAATTCTAAAACCTTAGAATACCTCCATGCAACTCAAACTTAGTTGGGTGATATGAACAGGCGAACATTCACAACAGACAACCAACCAACTAGGTTCGTGGCGTGCTCGTGCTGTGCGGTCCTGATAAGATTGCATCATTTGATCGGTTTTTGGTTTCCAGCAAAAATAGAATCATCCGTCATCAGGTCTCAACTCGTTCTCATGATATTCGAACAAACATTGCGTCGGTTGTGAATTGCTTACAGTTAGTTCCGGCAGTTGACAGCTACTCATCTCCCTTCACCAGGATCATGACCGTCGAGGGCAATCAGGATCCCGATCAGGGAAGGTAAGTATTCCCATAGAAAATTAGTTAGCAATTAAGGATGTGCCACAGGTATTATTTACAACCTACCTATTTAGGTAGGAATTAAGGGGGCTTGGGGAACGACTAATTGTTGGACTCCCTTCGCAGCTGCCTGAGTGCAGAGGCAGTACGAGGTTTTCTAGGACCGGTCACAGAACGTTGCAGGAAAATTGCTGCCATCTGTTGCTAATGATAATGGAGAGTCCATACATCTCCTAGATATGTTTCACCTAGACCCGCTTTCATCTATACCTACATGTTAATAAAATCAGTCTATAAGAAGGTATGTATTGTGGTGAGTGTAACCTGATTAACACCACAGTAAGTAATGAAAAATCCAAGAATATTGGTCTGTAGAAGGGAGACCTTGAGGCTATACAATATCCCTTGAACTTGGAATGAAGCAAGACATTAGTTAGTGATCACAGATATCAGTAATCTACAAGTAATCAGTGATCTACACAACAAGTACTCTGATGCTACCAAATTATATACAGACGGAACGAAAAGTGCAGAGGGAGCTGCTGGAGCAGTGTGGTGTGAGGAACACAGATTCACATCAGGAGCTTGGCTTCACACACTATCTTCCAGTTACCAGGCAGAGGTGGAGGGGCTCACTCTGGCTCTGAAGCACGTCTCTGCTCACGACACAAACAAACGCATAGTCATAATCACCGACTCTAAAGCAGCTCTTGATGCACTCGCTAATCTTGGACAGGACGATTACCGCCACTATACTTACTTCGGCTAGCTCAACTTCTCCGGAATAGAGTGCAGGAGGGCTACACTCTGCACTTCCAGTGGGCTCCATAACACCTGGGAGTTCCAGGCAATGAGAAAGTAGATCGATACGTAAGACAAGTAAATAGTATGGAAGACGTGCCTGTCGGACTAAGAACAAACTATAAGGATTGCGAGCTGGAAATCAGGAGCAGACTGAGGAGAGAGTGGAGTGTGGATTATGAGTCCGGAACTGGAGCGGGTGAGTGGACTCGGAGTATCTTCATGACTCCTGCAAACACTCCTTGGTACAAAGACAATCGAACCATCACCAATCGACAAATAACTGAGGCAAACCGATTACTATCTGGGCATGCCAACAACAATGTATTTTAACATAGAATGAAGCCACTCAACAATAGTCCAATATGTAATGACTGCAATGAAAACGTGTCACAAACAGTGGAGCACACTCTCACTCAATGCACCAAATTTCGTAATATTATTAGAGAGTTTTAGCAGACCACTCACGGAACGCGTCATCATGGATGCTATATCTCGCGGGGCCCGCGACTCACAGGCACCGCGAGTCACGGTCGACGCTCAACCAGCGTCCAACGCGAGAACCATGTCGCGGCACCGCGAGATGTTATAACCTACGCCACTTATAACCCCTTCCAATCAAAAGGCGGAAAAATGCGCATTTTCTAGCATTTTTTCCTTCAATCTTTCAAACAATGCTCATCTTATACAAACTTTCTTCAGTAACAACTACATACCTAGTCGTAATTTTTATCTCATCATTTCACTAATTCACAATTGCTGATTTAGTACTAATTTAATTCATTCACTATCGTTCTTTTTTATTGACTTTATACATTAGGAATCATTCTCTTCTCCTCTTTTTCATACACATTTTATTCATTCATAATCTTCTTATGAATTTTCTTTGCACTTTGAAGAAAACAAGATATTGGGGGAAAACCAAAATCGTCTCTCAAAATTTACTGTAGGTAGGTACCAAGCTTCGAAAACTATTTTGATCATTTTTATAGATTGAAATTGTAACATGAAGTAGGTAGACGAACAAATCAATTCATAAATCTTACGTTCTATTAAAAGCAATTATATATTTTCATTCATTTATTTCCAAATTCATTCTCTTAACTTAGGTAGGTTTATAAATATGAATTTTTACTTGAATAGCTTCAAATAACAACATTTTATTTAGCAAAGTGATTTATTGCCTTTTTTGGTGTTTTTTAGAATGAAATTAATTCCTTCTTGTTCCGAAAAGACGTCTAGGGACTTGTTTTCCGGAATCTGAAACAAAAATTACTACCCGCAGGCAGTTAGTTATACTCCTCTCTCTCCAAGTACCTAGTTGAAAGTACCGGTAAGAGGGTAGTAATATGAGTAGGTAGGTAAACTATGTACCTATCACACATCAATAAATTTCAAGACGATTTCTTACCTTGAAGTTAGGTGATAGGCAGTTGATTGTTCGACGGACAAATTAAGTAATTCGGATGTAGACTGATGAATGATCATTAGATAGGTATTCCATGATAAAAAGCACGAATCACAAAAGCATCGTTCTGGCGTAATTCATTACAGCAAAATAATTGCTATTGCAAATGAACCATCAGGTATTTCCGAAATGATTTCCACCAAAAATGAAACTCGGGTCACATGACGACAAGACAGAAATACAGAGTTGGTGTGACGCTTGACGTCACTCTAGGTTTGTAGGGTCACGTTGATCCCCAGGAATGAAGGTTAGCATCTCACATTGCTCGTCCTAGGAGAATCTTACGTTGACGTGAATCTCACGGTGCTTGTGGCATGCTAAAACTCTCTATTGTAAATGTTATTGATGGTGAAACAGATATACCTACAACAATTCATGAGACTTGGACTTACAGACACAGACTAACTACTACAATTACAGAACAAACTACAGGAATGCGGAGCACATATTTGAATCCAGAGAAAGTATAATACAGGGTGAAGGATATGAAGCAAAAAAGCGCAATAATCATACAGACAATTATATATGCAAAACAGATCAGACAACGAGGTGATAACGATCAGTGACTACACGGTATGATCCAGGTCAAATAGAAGAAGAGAAGACAGACAGACAGATATCAGTAGAGGTGTCATTGGCCATTGTTATTACAACAAATCCCTGTACCTGAAGAGAGTGAATTGCCGAAAGAGCGATTTCAGCTACATTTCTTCCTGCATTGTGTCTTCATTGTGAGTTTACTTAAACAACTGATGTGGAAGTGGGGAGATATGAGGAAAGTGGGACACCACAATGCTGTACATGTAGGAGGTTTAGTAGACTGCGATTGCTGGAGTGAGGGAGGAACGAGGAAGAGGATATAGTCACTGGATGAAATTATTCCATGAATAGGTTAATACATTGTTTGCAGTGATTTGAATATCTGTCTCCTGATGATACAATTTCTTTTCAGTGCCACGCTGTCCAAGAAAGCTCAGAAGAAACAGGCAAAAGATGCACTGAAAGCTGCCAAAAAAGATGAAAGAGCTGCTTCCCAGGTAGAGTTCCTTCAGAGTATGGACATGGAAGAAGGTAGGAGGAAAGCTCAGTTAACTTTAAAAAACGTATCTTCATCGCTTTCAGCGCAACCTCTAGGTGGCAAAGAAAAACAAAGTCCCCCAAAATTATACCATTCAGTCGCTAGAGCGCAGCTTCGTCACTCCTGCTCATTCCTGAGGGTTTTTAAAAATTGCACCTCATCAATATTACTTGTGGAGTACGATTTTGGACGCTCTGTCCTCTGTAACTATCATAATAGTTATAGAAATAAGAACGTCTGCCAAGTGGGTGTGGCACATAGCTTCCTCGTATCCATAACCCGATTATACAGGGTGTCTACCATTTGGATGGACCAAACTTCAAGGATCGATTCTACAACTAATTTGCAACAAAAAATGTCTCATAGCAATTTTTTCTTAACCCACTCAGAATTCTTTTTTTTCCACTTTAAAGTTTTTATTCGTATTTTCGACCTTGCAGCACTAAAATTGTCATAACTCTCTCATTTCTCATGCTACTTCAAATCTGAGTACACCGTTGAACAGAGCGTTAAATTTTCTATCCATTTAGTGGGAAACCCAGTTTCTTAAAGCCATTTGTAAAAGTAAAAAAATAAATCAAAGTCAACATTTATAATTTTTTTCGAAAATCGACATTTTTCAGGCTAACGATTTCCCCGTAAAAAATACCGCTATCGTGGTGCATTCAACGGGAAAAACTACCCCAAGATCTCACCTTTCCAACGGTATGTCAGTTTCAAGGTATAAGAGGAAAGTTTCTTTGAAAAAATTGAGTTTTATGCGAAAAAACGTGCTTCTTTAGGCATGTTCCGCTAGAGAGTCGACCAAGTATTATTGCCTTTACTTTTCAAGGATTGCAATAAAAAGTCCATCAAATTACATTTCCACTCGTATTTTACGTAATGGACCTTCCTGAACAATTATGGTACCGTGTCTGTCCATCTGACAGTCTGTCCGTCTGTCTGAAAGTCCTTGTAGATGGCAAAAGCAATAGGAAGCTACTGTCCGATTTCGATGTAATTTTCGGCGATGTTCTCCATGTAAATCAAAGTGAACGCATTAAATTTTCAAAATCAAATTCAAAAATTTTAATTTTTTCTTCAGAAATTATCATTTTTTGGTTTATTATTTTCAATAACAAGCCTTTGGAATCGAGCAAGAAAAAAAAGTTAACCCCCTCTCAAAATTGTTTTATTGTTTGTCCGTAGTAAGTAGCGCTGTCGTGGGGCCAGTCAATGGCCAAAACTACCCCGGGATCACATCTTTTCTACGTTAAGAATCAGTTTTTCGTTCAATTACGAGAATCGTAAGAATAAATATCAAGAAATTGACCTTTTGTAGCAGAAGAATAACTTGAAGAGTTTCATTGACAATAATACTTTTTTTTACAATACAAATCATCGTACCTACCAAAACTTTCTACCAACGTTACAATGAAAAGTTTTTTCAGCTAATTGTTCTTTAATTTTATTTTAGTTCCAATATAAAATCAAAATGAACGGGTTTTCCGTTGAGTGGCCCACGATAGCACAACTTATTCCAGGTTAACAATAAACCTAAAAAATTATAGTTTCTAAAAAAATTAAAATTTTTCAATTTGATTTTGAAAATTCAATACTTTGACTTTTGGTTTTCATGGAGAACATCGCCAAAATTTACATCGAAATCGGACAGTAGCTTTGTATTGCTTTTGCCATATACAAGGACTTTCAGACAGACAGACCGACTGTCAGATGGACAGACACGGTACCATAATTGTTCAGGAAGGTCCATTACGTAAAATACGAGTGGAAATGTAATTTGGTGGACTTTTTATTGCAATCCTTGAAAAGTGAAGGCAATAATACTTGGTCGACTCTCTAGCGGAATATGCCTAAAGAAGCACGTTTTTTCGCATAAAACTCAATTTTTTCAAAGAAACTTTCCTCTTATACCTTGAAACTGACATACCGTTGGAAAGGTGAGATCTTGGGGTAGTTTTTCCCGTTGAGTGCACCACGATAGCGGTATTTTTTACGGGGGAATCGTTAGCCTGAAAAATGTCGATTTTCGAAAAAAATTATAAATGTTGACTTTGATTTATTTTTTACTTTTACAAATGGCTTTAAGAAACTGGGTTTCCCACTAAATGGATAGGAAATTTAACGCTCTGTTCAACGGTGTACTCAGATTTGAAGTAGCATGAGAAATAAGGGAGTTATGACCATTTTAGTGCTGCAAGGTCGAAAATACGAATAAAAACTTTAAAGTGAAAAAAAAGAACTTTGAGTGGGTTAAGAAAAAATTGCTAAGAGACATTTTTTGTTGCAAATTAGTTGTAGAATCGATCCTTGAAGTTTGGTCCATCCAAATGGTAGACACCCTGTATAGATGATCCGATGCATAGCAGTTAATCTCAAAACACCAGTCTCTAAGTACCATTCACTACTCTCATAGGGGACCATCTACACGCTAATCTGGACAATCTTAGAAAATTTCATCAAATTCGGATGAAAAATGTAAATGTTATGGCTGTTACAAGGATTTTACGCATGCGCATGCGCAGAGGCTTCTGTAAATTTTAAGGCCTTGATTTTCATTGGGGACCATCTACAACGTAATCCGCGTAATTCCTAAAAATGTCATCGAAATTGGGTAGAAAATGTGGAAGTTATGGCCGTAACAAGGAAATTCACGTGTGCGCATGCGCAGTGGCTACTATCAGTCCGAAGGTGATGATTTTCATAGGGGACCATCTAAATACTAATCTGTAACATCCCTGAAAATTTCATTGAAATCGGATGGAAAATGCAGAAGTAATGGCCGTTACAAGGAAATTCACGTGTGCGCATGCGCAGTGGCTACTATCAGTCCGAAGGTGATGATTTTCATAGGGGATCGTCAACCCGCACAATCCCTGGAAATTTCATAGAAATCGGACACTAACTTCGTATAGTTATGCGCGTTACAAGGAATTCATGACAGACACACACACAGACAGACACGGAACCAAAATTGTTCAGAAAGGTCTAAAACGCAAAACGCGAGTGAAAATTTTGATTTTGGAGAACTTTTTTTTTTCTTCCTTGAAAAGTGAAAACAAAGCTTCCGCTACCTTGGTAGACTCTGAAGCAATACCAGGAGAATAGGAGTAACGGTAGGTACATACCTACTATAAAATTAAAAACAAAAATATTGTGCAAAAAACCACTGATTGGCACAAAATATGACAACTGTAATTTCTGTTCAAGATCAAAAATATAACAATTTCCATATAACAACACATTTTTCAATATAACAGCTAACTAAATTCCTACAAAAAATTATATCCAGGGAGTGTAGTTACACTACAATATTATCATCTATCATCTGCACCACTCTTATCACTGCATTTCTGCTGAGGCGTACCTACTGACGGTCTCTAGTTAGACATCTTCAAACACTACTTCATGTTTTGAATAAGTGAAAAGCAAACTAGAGACAAACCACTGTAAATGAACAGAAATAGGAGAAAATTAAACTTCAAGAGATGAACCACTACCAAACAGAAAGACGAGAAAACATACGTTAGCAACGAGAAACACACCGGAAAAATACATTGGAGTAACCATTATCAGGGCTGGGGGGAGGGGAAGCGTTACGAGCTCTAGTGACCGTGAATAGTACTTCTTAACTCTGTTCGCCACCTAAAGAGAACACTGCTGTCGCGATAATGGAAAAAGACGCACGCATTGGCCCATTGAAGTGAGCTTTCCTCCTATCTTCTTCCATGATATGGATGTGCACTGGTGTTTATCTCAAGCTCATTGCGCGATGAGTTTAGGTTGTTGCACAGCATAAGCACACAACTAGTACTTACATAGAAGTCATATAACTTTTTGCATAGCTTATCTATACTTCTCATTCAGGATGCAATACATAAGTGTAGGTATTGGATCGCACAAAATGACTATAAGTTGCTTTTGACTTGAAATTTCGTCCTTCCTCGATTTTTCATCTCTTGTTATTCATCCAGGTCCAAGTTGAGAAAGACGAAAACGACGTTTCTTCTGGAAAGTACGGAAATCTCCCTTTGATCCGAAGTCAGACCGGGGAAGAATTCGCGCATCTCCTGGGAAGGGAATTTCACCACGTCAAAGACCTTTCAAGCAAACTTGCTGACACCAACGTGTGGGTCAGAGTACGTCTACAGACGTCCAGAGCCAAGGGTTTGTAACGCTGTAATTGCAATGATCGATGTACAGGTTTTACGGGTTATTTATTTGAAATTATAGATAGATCATTATTTTGTTTTCAGGAAAGCAGTGCTTTTTAGTTTTAAGAGAACAGTCGTCTACAATCCAAGGAATTCTGGCTGTTTCTGAAACCATCAGTAAACAATTTGTGAAGTTTGCGTCCAAGTAAGTTGTACATTGTAATTAATTTTAAAAACGAATAAATTATCACCATAGATAATCGAGTAGATACACCAGAGCGATTTAGGGCCGGTTTATCAGTCACTTTTTACCACCCGGTAAAGCAGATTTATCCGACAGCCATCGGGTAACTCAATCGCTCGCGTTTATCAGTCCCCAGATAGCCGTTATCCGTAGTTTAAAGTTAACTGGTCGTCCGAGGACCGGATAAAAAGTTACCGGGGGGGGGGGGGGGGGGGTAACTCGATTTATGCAAGGCTTTTTAACCTCAAAGAGAGTCACTTCTCGTGTTTTTGTTTCCCAGAACGTTCGTTTTTGCAAATTGCGTTGTTGATTGCTAGTCAATTATGCTACAATCGAAAATGGATATGTGGGGCTCTTTTTCAGACAGCAGCGACGAAGATGTGTATTTTTGGTCGAATTCCTGCAGTGGGGAAGAAGGCGGAAGGAAGAAAGGCGGCAACATAGTTTGATCACGGATTGACCATTTGGAGAAGTGGGACGATTGCGATTTTTTGATGAGATTTTGATTGGATAAAAGTATAAAAAACCATGTTGGTGTCTGTCGGCGACTTTAGTGGCGTCAGTAAAAGCTCTGCCTGTAAAATTGTCAAGCAGGTGTCCCTGGGAACTGCCAGGCTATCCGCCCAATTTATCAGAATACCAGCAACCAAGGAAGTAGGTATTATTTCAATTTCGGATGGAATTTTATTTAAAAAACAAAAAAGCCAGGTTTCCTGGAGCTGTAGGTGCTATGGACTGCACGCATGTAAAAATTCATTCGCCAGGAGGGTCACACGCCGAAAATTTTCGAAATAGAAAAGGGTACCTACTTCTTTATTAACGTACGAACTATTTCGTCTGCAAATTTGAAAATTCTTGACATAAAGGCTCGGTGGACGGGGATCTTGTCATGAACAGACAATTTTCAACAAAGAACAATAGTTACTGCCGTACCAAGAAGGAAATAAGTACCGAGATCTAGAAAAGAAAACACCAAAACAAAGAACATTGCTTCATCCTCTTCTAATTTATTCTTTTTTCTGATGCAAAACACACTGCGAAAACGATTTTTTTATGTGGAGGAAGCTCGATTTTATTACATGGAAGAAGTATTTCTTCCATGCATAATCGATTATTCGGCCTAACAGACAGTTAATTTTACCAGCCAGTTAATAGTTACCCGGGTGTAAATTTCGCACTGATAAACGGCACCTTTATAGTATCCATAAGTTATACCACCGTTAAAGTTAACAGGGGGATACGTAAACCCCCGTTAACTTTGGTGACTGATAAACCGACCCTTACAAGTTTAAACTCAATCTGGGGGGGGGGGGGTCGAGTTTAAACGGTAGAAAGTCAGTAGAATAAACTAGCTAATCTGGTTTAACTACAAATTCAATATGGCCGCACAGTGAACTTCAAGTTCAAAAGTTTTTATTTGCAAATCCTAAAAATAGGCAATACAATTACAAATTTCAAGTTCAATAAGGGTAGTGCCGATCACAAGTGGGTGAATGGAGCACAGGCAAGAGCCCCCCCCCCCCCACCCGCTGGCTGGCGCCACTCGACCGGCCCCAGGCCCCACCCACCATGACGGCTCCCCACATAAGGACACCCACGTGGAAACAGCTGCCACGCCGGCGACCAGCCGACCCCAACACAGGACATCCCCACGGATCCCATTCCCAACAGGGAAAAAAGAACAATAGAGCCGCCCCCAGGACCAATAGGGCGACCACCGACCAACAGGAGAGGAGAACCCACCCATACACTCATTCATTCAATAAATACATTCACACCTCTAATAATTAATTTTTAAATATAACAAAAAAAAAACACGAAGACAAAAAATATCACAGATATCGCTTACCACTATACTAGATAGAGTACTTACAAAAAAATCCTCTGCTAGACAATTAAAGTCAACTAAATCTAAATAAACCTTATTATATATGTTCAACAATCATATTATGATTGTTGTGAGATTGACAGTGTGCGTGTT
The DNA here is from genome assembly GCA_009739505.2 of Apolygus lucorum. NCBI lineage: Eukaryota > Metazoa > Arthropoda > Insecta > Hemiptera > Miridae > Apolygus > Apolygus lucorum. Next base: position 28,567,138 of record CM019171.2, read on the forward strand.
CTCGAAGGTTTTTTGTGTTTTTTGAAATGGATATGATTTTACGAATGATTTATGACTCTTCTGACGACGACGACGACGTCCCTAGGAGACATCCGAGGAGAATTCTTGACCGTATTCAACACTACCAGGTGATTGACGATACAGAGTTTCGGCAGAGATTCCGGCTTTCCAAGCCCACGGTCATCCAAGTGCTCGACTAGATTGATACTCGCCTACAGGTCTACCAGAGAAACTTTGCATCCGTGTGGAGCCCCCTAGGTGGCGGATCTGCGAACTAACGATCGAGTCAACCTTCCATGGGGAAAACCTGACAGGGAAATTTGCGTGAGGATTCGAATGGGGAATTTGCCTCACATTTTTTTTTTTTTTCGAATGAGGGTTTATTTTTATGGAAAAAAACCATAGTGAGCTGCTCGAAAACGCATCCAAAAAATTTAGAGAATTTAACCCATTCGATGCGGGAAAAAAAGAGCGACGTTACGCCCCAGCCGGAAAATTTTCACTTCGATAAAAAAATTTCATTTTTCATGTTTGATATTCTCATGTTTGATGTTTGACTCGCGGATTGTTTCTGAAGGACTTGCAATTACGCGAGACAGGTCATAACGGACAACCCAACGGTCGGAATAATTTGAAGGGGGGCGCTCTTATTGTTAGGCATGGCATCATATGATGCCATCCGCACAGCACGAAAACCACCATGGCATCATATGATGCCATCCGCACTGAATGGGTTAAGGAAGATGGAAATTTTAAATGTGGTGGCAATGTGTAAGAGGCAGCCATGTTTGAAACGTGACGGATATTCTACCAATCTGACTTCAAAGGAGGTTCTGTGGCGCTTACCACAGAAGCGGAACATACGCGAACTTTTACCTTCCGAGTAGTGCGCACAAGAGTGCGCCACGAACTGGCAGGAAGAACCCAGACACAGAAAGTGACCAAAAGAAACAATATTACTCACTTTTTTACAATACGAATCTATCTACTAGTTTATCAAGCATTATTATTCTTCATCTTCTCTTATTTAGTTTCAAGATTTGAATCACATTATTCGAGTAGCCATATCACTGGATCGTTTTGTGTGGCGTGCTAGAACTCTGTCTGTTGTCGTTGTTTTTGCGTCGTTTTTTTTTTTTTTTTTCGTATGACGTCAACAATATTCCTCGATTTTCGCGGTGTTTTGTAACAGAGGTTCACTTGTTTAGTCATTTTCTCCTACGGTAATTTTTTTCCGTTGGTTATTCCTAGTGTTAAACGTTATTCTAGGGCCCTATAATAGGATTTGACTTGAAATTCCAGAATCTAAAATTGAGGCAAATTCCCCATTGAATGGGAGCCTCTGGCCGAGGGCTGTTGGCTTACAAGGGACGTCCCTCTTCCCCTTGTCTAGAAGAAATGAGAGAGAACGGGAATTCCCCGGTCACTGAACTTGAATTAGTGCAGAATTCTGGCTGTTGGTTCTTTACGGAGTTATTACAAAAGAAATTATGAGAATGAAGAGCATTTACAAAATGCGTACGGGAAATCATTACACTGAACAATATGCTTATTTTGTTGATTTTTTTTGTGATGCATTCACTAAATAACGTCAATCCCTTGCAGTATCGCCAAAGAGTCCATAATCGACGTATTCGGGGCTGTTGTGACGGTGCCGAAGAAGATCGACAGCTGCACTCAAAGTGATGTCGAACTGAGCATAAAAGAGTTTTGGGTCGTCAGCAGCTCAAAACCACAGCTGCCGTTGTTGATAGAAGACGCGGCGCGACCCGTCAGTGAAGTTGAACAAGTGAGGAATTTACTACAGACAAGGATTCTGTTATCAGTAGATGCTACGCTGTTATCAGTAACCAGTTTTGCTATACCATTCAAGCCTAGTCAATGAATTATAATTTACTAGCTGAAAAGCCTACTAAAAGTAGCAAAAACGATTCCTCCGACTCTCTATTCCACCCACTCCCTCCAACTCCTCCCGCCCTCAACTCCGACTCCTCCCGTCTGCAATTCCGCCGACTCTCCCCACTCCCTCGACCCCTCATGCATACGTACTTACGTACGGTTGGCGTTTTATGTATATAGATTACAGTAGTTTTAGCATGAAACATGCTTTAGCCTTGGACTAATTACCCAAAAAAGTGTCACATGAAGAAGCATGTTCCATGAATTTTAGCCGTGAGTTTTAGCCTAATCTCCATTCAAAGTTTAGCTGACCAAAATGCGATCGTTGTTCGTTTCTTTCAGTTGTACTCAAATTTGCGTCCTTAGCAACCAGTATCAAATGAAGGAATCCGCAACTCTTTATTTCTTTGCAGCCGAGTGATCTTTACAGGAAAATAATTTGTGTAATTTTTTTTTAATCACGCCAAGTCGATGTGGCAATTTCAGCCATCCGACATCTGGCAGCCCAATATAAACTAGCAGTACGATGATAAATACCCTCATCAACAAGCTCTTACATCTCGAAGACCCCCACAAAGCTCCAAGTGGTCCCCATCCATTTCTCCTGCCCCACAGAGCCTATACTGTGGAGATGGTGGCCTGTGAGGGTGTGGAAGCAGGCCACTCCAACCCTGCGAGGAAGATTCGACGGGATTCGCCCAGGTTTCCTTATCGGGGACTCCCATTTCTTCCTCCGGGCGTTTTCACAGCAACTGTGCACCTCTCGTCTTGCTGCATAATGGGTTAGAGGGGCTCTTGTCTGGGTCATCAGTGATCCCTCCTTTGAGAGCTGATCGGCCATTTCGTTTCCACGTAGTCCGCAGTGGGAGGGCACTCACTGGCGTATGTCCCCGATAGTAGTTATGATTGTTATATTGTTGTTTACATTAGTTTTATAAAAGTTCGTTGTTCTGTAAATATTGAATAGAAAATAAAGTTTTTCTGCATCTCTTCTTAAATCGAGAGTAATCAGTATTTCGTCAGTGACATAAAGTGGTCCTTCGAGCCAGAAACTTGAAGCTCCTCCGTCTCCAGCTCCTTCTTCAACTATCATCTCGATAAAGTAGGAACATAGCAATACGGGGCACCCAGGCTGTCGTTGTGGAGCCATTGTGAGAACCTGGTAATGTCTGGCAGGAGTTCCGTTTTTGCTTCCCAATTCATAGCCACTTATTCAGTGTTATCAACCATTATCTCCTGTGTGCTTGGCTCCTTCGGCCGTTCATCTTCATCTTTCCACAGAAACGTTGGGCCAGTAAACCATCGTTCAGACTCATTAGAGAGTTCCTAGTGGGTTTGGTTCGGCTTAGATACGGCGTGACATATTACACACACACTCTCAATCCGGCGCCGTATCCGATCTGGTGCCGTAATATTACGGCAGAATACGTCACTCGGAGGCAATCCGGCGCGCCGTATTGAAAACATGGCGGACGATCCGGTTCCGGCAGCGCCGTATCGACCCTACTAGGAACTCTCTTTTTAATGTGACAGTTTTTGACAGACGTACAAGCCGGATGCCTTTATTCAGCAAAGTATCGGCTAGCACTCTGCATTTTCCGAACAGCTTCAGAGTCACCTGCCTGACCAATACCTGCTACTGTAGTAATCGCTGCCTGTGAGTCAACCAGGATAACAATATTGGGAGGCCTGTCAAGCTTCACGCACACTTCCAGTGCCAGCTGAATAGCTTTGACCTCGCCATCAAAATTTGTGGCAATGACTTCAACAGGCGCTCTCATTTGGAAGGCAGTTGAATAAACCCCTGCCTCAGCTTTCTAGGTAGCATCTGTAGCTGATCGGTCTGTATATACTCGGAGCTATAGGGGGGCAGGGTACCATTCATGCAGTATACCTTTGTGTAATAATTTGCAGTTTTTTTTTTCGAAAAATGAAACGAGAGTTTTACAGTTTTCCCCAAACCATGAAGATTCACAAGCGTGTTTCAGACTTTTTTTTATAACTAGTTTTCAACATAATTCCAAATACTGTTGAATAATCGAAAGGGAACCCAGCTTTGCACTTGCAAATTTCTATGAACTTGAGATTTCTGTGTTTTCGCAGGAAGGGCTCAACATCAAAGTTAATCAAGACACTCGACTGGATAACAGAGTTCTCGACCTCAGGACTCCTGCGAACCAAGCCATCTTCAGACTGGAAGCTGGAGTGTGTAAACTGTTTCGTGACGTCTTGTCAAAAAACGTAAGTATTATTGTTCTGCGTATTAAGTATTGTTCCATCTTGTCAGACGCTCACGCGGACAAAGTTTCGTATTACTCCCTGGGAAACCGATTCGTTGCAATTTGAATCCGAAAGAAGCAAATCGGCGGCTCCCAGGGAAAACAATTGGTGAGGCCCACGTCGCCAAAACATCACGGCACGTCGAGTCCCCTCCAAGGTGAAATCTGCCGCGGTCTGATTAGCGGAAATCTATCCACCCCCGCTAGGAAATCTTTCTATTCGCTCCGTTTTTCTTCCTTTTTCTAGCAGTCGGAATTATTTGGAAGAATCACCATTGGATTCAGCAATAAAAAATACATAATAAATGACACCAAACGGGTCAAGTCATCTTGAGATTGAGCAGACCGTAGACTGCTTAAAACACTCGATTTTCTAGTTAAACACACGTTGTTTGGCATTCAAACTTGATTTACTCTTCCAATTTGAATTTTAAAAAGAAAAATTGATAGACCGTTGGAAAGCTGTCAATTTGAACATGTTTTTTTCCGAAGAGCACCCGTCGAAATAGCCCAGGATTCAGAGTGAAAACTTCGATTTAAAAAGATACAAATTTCGAAAAAAATGTGAAGTTTGCTATTTGACTTGGTTTTTTAGAAATGGTTTATTGCTAAAAGATTTTGGTAGCTCGGAAATTTAACGCTCTTTCGAACGATATCCTCAAAATTGAATTTACATGGTAAATAGTAGGTTTCATAACAGTTTTAATGGCGTTAGGTCGAAAACGCGACAAGAAACTTCGAAGTGAAACAAAAGGCATTTTGAGAGGAGAGTCTAGCCCTCAGAAAGTGTTGTCGGGTTTCAGCACTACCTACCGCCACTTCAGCAAACTACCATCCTTATCAGCTCGATGTGAGCGTGGCCAAGCGGCATTTCTGAAAAGTAGGCTTACCTCGGTTTTACCGCTCATTTCTAAAAGTTTGGCCGCTCTACTTCCCTGCCTTTTTAAATTGCGAGAAAAGGAACTTGTTATTGCATTTTTGTGTTTTGGAGTGACGAATCAAGCAGAATGCATTATTATAGTGGAGATAACTGCAAGTTTATAATCTTGGGATAACTGTAAGTTAGAGGAGCGACGGTAATGCGGTCGCGAGCGTGATCACCTGATAAGATATCAGAAATGGTAGTTCGTTGAAGTGGCAGTAGGTAGCGCTGAAACCCGACAACACTTTCTGGGGGCTAGACTCTCCTCATTTAGAGTGGGTTAAGAAAAAATTGCTAGGAGACATTTTTTGTTGGAAATACCTTGTAGAATCGAACCCTGAAGTTATGCCCATCTTAAGTGTGGACACCCTGTGTACGATTCACCATTCCTACTCCATGAAAATTCTCTCATTAACACATGCAGCATGGATGATCTTTTTTTTCATTTCAACAGGGTTTCGTTGAGATACACACACCTAAAATGATCAGCGCAGCTAGCGAAGGGGGAGCCAACGTTTTTACCGTCTCATATTTCAAAGGGAACGCTTATTTGGCTCAAAGTCCTCAACTCTACAAACAGATGGCAATTGCTGCTGATTTCGATAAAGTTTATACTGTTGGAGCAGGTAAGCTCAATAAACAACTGATTTCACAATCAATAATACAATTAAACTAGATTCTAACGACAAACTAGAGTCTGAACTAAACAAGTTTAGATTGTAATGTTCAAATTCTTGTTGTGTCTGGAGTGTGAGAGTAATTTATAGCGTGAATTATTGTTTTGTGTGTGTGTATGTTTGTTTGATGTTCCTGCAGTGCTTGGGGGAGGGGGGGGGGGGGGCTTGGTCAGACTCGTTTGGCGGTCCCCATTGGCTGTGAAGCTTAGATGGGTGTCGGCTGTCGAGGCATTTTGCCTGGCCTCGGGTGGTGGCGGGCAGCGTGTTTGCGTTGGCTGTCCACATTGGCAGTTGCTGGGCCCGGGAAACTGCCATGGTGGGTGGGGCCCGGGCCTGGATGGGTCACTGTCCAGCCAGCAGTGTGGGGAGTCGGGTGGACCCCTCACAATTCCGGGCAATGGCCAAATTATCTTATTCATACCTAGTTTATAAATTTTGAAGTCTCCATACTAATAAAAGTTGAGGAAATAAAGATTTTATTGATTGATTGAAATTACATGATTCTTCGACATTTTTTTCTTTTTCAGTGTTTAGGGCTGAAGACAGCAACACCCATAGACATTTAACCGAGTTTGTGGGTTTGGACTTGGAAATGTCTTTCAAGTACCACTATCACGAAGTGATGAGGGTCATCGGTGATCTCTTCACTGAAATGTTCAAGGGTCTCCGTGACAGGTACACCTTTTCATAAAACAATGTGGAATTCGCCTCAAATTTCGATTCTGGAATTTCAAGTCAAATTCTATAGTAGGGCCCTAGAATAACGTTTAACACCAGGAATACCCAAGGGAAATTAATTGCCATAGGAGAAAATGCCTTAACAAGTGAAGCCTCCGTCAAAAAAACCGCAAAATCGAGGGAAGCTGAGGACGTCACACCTCGGGGTTCCTCCCGCAAAACGACGCGAAAAAAATTCTGCCAAGTGGGTGTGGCACATCGCTTCATCATATCCATTACCCGATTGTAAAGATGAACCGATGCATAGCAGCTTATCTTAAAACATCGATCTTCAATTACTTTGCACTACCCTCATAGGGGACGTCAGCACGCTCAATCTGAATTTTGATGGAAAATGTAGAAGGATTTCACGTTTGCGCATGCGCACAAAATACTTTCAATTTGGGAGCTATGATTTTCATTTAGGACCATCTTCACCCCAAATCGCATTTCCTGAAAAATTCATCGAAATCAGATGGGAAATGTAGAAGTTATAACTGTGGCAAGGATTTCACGTTTGCGCATGCGCAGTGGCTACTATCAGTCTGGCGGCAATGATTTTCATAGGGGACCATCCACACGCCAACCCGCACAATCCCCTAAAATTTCATCAAAAACGGATGAGAAATGTAGAAGTTATGTGTCAAGGATTTCATGACAGTCAGACAGACACAGAACCAAAATCAAATCAAATCAAAGAGTTTTTATTTGTAAAGAGCCTTCGCAGGCAATACAAACGTCACGTATTTTATGGTATTAAATTATACGTTATTAAATTGTATTAGCAATAAAACTAAATAAAACATTTAAAAAATACCCAGCTTTCGCATAGTACGTACAGCTTTTTTTTTGATTTTGAATATTAGCGTGACAAGAGTTTCCCCATAAGACCACACAGTACATTAATCGAAAATTGTTCAGGAAGGTCTAAAACGTAAAACGCGAGTGGAAATTTTGATTTTGGAGAACTTTTTTTCAACCTTGAGAAGTGAAAACAAAGCTTCCGCTAACTTGGTAGACTGGGAACCAAAATTGCAACAACAAAAAGTGCCTCATAGATGTTGTTTAGAGTCTTTGTTTCCGATTTATTTCAATTTTAAGATTTTTCCCTTAATTTGCTTTGTTAATTAAAACATGAGGAAAAATGTTGGAAAGATCATTAAATTTACTATTGGATAGAGGCCTTATCTTTTATTTTAGTCAAAGTTTGAGACATGAAAAAACACTCTGAAACAGAAGTTTCAACTAATTTGGGAAATCTCGAATTTTTGAAGATTGCAGATCAACTATAGATTGCTCAAATTGAACTAAGAGAACCAATATTTTTTCAAGATGCAAGAACGGTAAAAACTCCGCTAGAATCGCAGTTTTCCAACGGTCTAGTCATTTTCATTTTAAAAGTGGGGCTTATTACAGAAATGTGTTTTTACGCGGAAAAACGAGAACATTTTCAACCGAATCGAAGGCGATCTGAGGGGTTTCGGGAGGCCTCGTTATCTACTGTGACGCCAATAGAGCTATCTACTCTATATAAATAGAGTTTACCTATTAGAACTTCGGATTCGAACCACGAGGGTGAGGGAAATGTAATCTTGTATGAAAGTAAGTACTTACAGGATCGCCGTCTGCAATAAGACTGGGGAGCTATCGCTGAGTCTTGATTCGATATAGCGGAAGGAATCGATCAATCGAATCACTAATCGGTTGTCACTGTTGCTCTGTCACAATGTATCTTGTATGTATCCTGTTGTGTTTTAAAGGTACCGCGAAGAAATGGAAGCCGTGAAACAGCAGTATGGGATGGAACCATTCAAGTTTCTAGAGCCACCGTTGATTCTGAATTTCTCTGATGGCGTGAAGATACTCCGGGAAGCTGGTGTACAAATTGGCGATGAGGATGACTTGAGCACCCCTGACGAAAAACTTCTCGGGAGATTGATTAAAGCCAAGGTAACTTAAATGCTCTCAAAGTTGAAAATTTGGACAAAGAGCCAATTTTCAAAGAAATATTTTAGCTGAATTTTGATTTGAATAATGTTTTTACTTTTGGTATAAAGATAGCTTTTTACACCAAAAACCACTCGTTATATGATATTTTCTGAAATGTTGTTTTCAGTACGACACAGACTTCTACATCCTGGATAAGTACCCGTTGGCTGTGCGACCTTTCTATACAATGCCGTCGCCTGATGACCCTGTAAGTTGAATATGTTAGTATTGTGTTATGTTGCCCGCTTTAAACCCGTAAAATTCACGAGTAATTGTGAGTGTTATAGTAGGGGTATTCACGGTTGAGCTTATCGTGTTAAACGTGTTAAGTGGTAAACTTGGTAAACAAAAAAAACCGTGAACAACCCCAGTCGACTCGTGTTAAATGTGCTTAAGTTAGAGGTGTGTCGGTACAGCTGTACCGGGACTGTGGAACCGAGTATCAGGTTGGATGGAACGGTTCCACGCAGTGACAAAAACTCGACCCTTACCGGTCCAGTTCCACGGACTGATAAGATATCTTAAGATGGCTCTGGACCGGGAAGAGAATCTTTTCTATCGGTCCAGTTCCATCCTCACCAATCAGAATGATCTGATCAATCATCTCATCAATCTGATCATTCTGATTGGTGAAAATGGAACTGGACCGGTAAGGATGGAACCGGACCGATAAGATATCATAGAGAATGGTTCAATGGCTCTGGACCGGTAAGCATGGATCTTGTTCTCAGTTCTGTTCCATGTTGTACCTGGAAGCGCCCTTACTACTTCCATGGACTGAGAATGGTTCATGGAATGGCTCTTGAGCGGGAAGTTTTCTTCTGGACAGGTTAGCATGGAAGTTGTCTCCAGTTTTATTAATTTATTATTGTCATGTTAAGTTCTCTGCAACGTCATAATTCTTTCCTTGAATTGTTTGGTAACTATTAGTTATAATAAATTGCCTCTTTTGTAACACTTGTTCAAATTCCTTCCTTTTAGCGAATTGTCAAGGAAAATGATGCTATTGTATTGCAAGTTGAGATCATAAGCATGGAAGAAGGACGATAGGGATTTGACTGCCTGCTTCATCCATGCCATGTGAGTGGGATTTGATCGCCTGTATCGGTAATGGAACTGTACCGGTAATTTGGAACGGTTACATCTTTGTCACCGTAACCGTTGGAACCGTTCCAGGGAAATGCCTGGACCGACAGACCCCTAGCTTAAGTTGTTGAAGTCTCATCACTCCTTCTTCTTCGATTACCTGGCTAGATCGCACCCATTAGGGTCGTATGGTTATTGTGTGGCATGATTCGGTGGAGGAAGTGTGAACGAGAAGAGGAAAACGCCATAAATTCGGTAAAAATGAGGAGAAAAAAATCTACAACGTCCATCATTGTTTGTTCCATGGCAAAGAAACAAGCAAAGTTTTTTTTACCACAGGAGACAACTTTTATACCACCTATATTGTTTACAGATTTTTTACTTTGTACACTGAAAATTTGAGGATTACTCACTGCAGTCATGTCGAAGAAAAGTTATAAACAAGAACTTGTTGATGATGAAGTGGTTAAGAAAACAGTTTTTCGCATTTTTCCTTCACTTTCATTGCATCTATTTGTTCCTCCCAACTACCTTTCTCTTCCCTCCATACCTTCAACTCCAACTCAAATAACTCACAAAATAACCGAGACAAACAAACGAACTCCAACTCAAGAAAACTAAGACGAAACTAATTAACTCACAAGTAAACTGACTGAAAAACAGCTGGCAAGTTATCGGCCATTTTCTTTCTGATGTTGCGACGGATAACACGTTTAGCACACACTTTAACAGACCATTTGGGCGTGTTAACTTACGACGACTGATAACACACTTTGATAACATGTTTACGACCGATTCTTTCGACATTTAACACGTTCTCGACGTATAACACGTCCCGACCGTGAATACCCCTCGTGTACTCGAGTAACAGTAGGGTCGCATTTCTGAATAAAGACGTGTTCAGTGGTAGCTCGACAAAGGGGAACCATTTCAACTGTCAGAGAGTTTTTGCACTCCACCCTGGGGGGGGGGGGGGGCTGTGGAACCTCTTCACAAAGCTCGGAGTTCGTGGGTGACAGTGAATTTGCCACCTGCCAACAGCAGGCGACGATGAAAGGGTTCCCCAGACAGTCACCCGTTCCTAGAGGCCCCTCAGCACGAGCGCCTCCCCCCTGTCTATAGTTAACGGGCCTCCTCCTTCGACTGGGTAGCGTCCTCGGTTGCTCGCGCTAGTCCCCTCCTAACAGGGCCCGTCAAATTTTGGAAGCAAAAACTCTTTTCTAGACTAGTCTCCCCAAGTACCGGAGCCACAACAAAGTAACCGGGTATGAGACTAGGTAACAAACCAGGAGTATAAGGTAAAAGCACCAATATTGGACACTTTAAGGAAATTAACAGTAGGGTCGCATTTCTGAATAAAGACGTGTTCAGTGGTAGCTCGACAAAGGGGAACCATTTCAACTGTCAGAGAGTTTTTGCACTCCACCCTGGGGGGGGGGGGGGGGCTGTGGAACCTCTTCACAAAGCTCGGAGTTCGTGGGTGACAGTGAATTTGCCACCTGCCAACAGCAGGCGACGATGAAAGGGTTCCCCAGACAGTCACCCGTTCCTAGAGGCCCCTCAGCACGAGCGCCTCCCCCCTGTCTATAGTTAACGGGCCTCCTCCTTCGACTGGGTAGCGTCCTCGGTTGCTCGCGCTAGTCCCCTCCTAACAGGGCCCGTCAAATTTTGGAAGCAAAAACTCTTTTCTAGACTAGTCTCCCCAAGTACCGGAGCCACAACAAAGTAACCGGGTATGAGACTAGGTAACAAACCAGGAGTATAAGGTAAAAGCACCAATATTGGACACTTTAAGGAAATTAACAGTAGGGTCGCATTTCTGAATAAAGACGTGTTCAGTGGTAGCTCGACAAAGGGGAACCATTTCAACTGTCAGAGAGTTTTTGCACTCCACCCTGGGGGGGGGGGCTGTGGAACCTCTTCACAAAGCTCGGAGTTCGTGGGTGACAGTGAATTTGCCACCTGCCAACAGCAGGCGACGATGAAAGGGTTCCCCAGACAGTCACCCGTTCCTAGAGGCCCCTCAGCACGAGCGCCTCCCCCCTGTCTATAGTTAACGGGCCTCCTCCTTCGACTGGGTAGCGTCCTCGGTTGCTCGCGCTAGTCCCCTCCTAACAGGGCCCGTCAAATTTTGGAAGCAAAAACTCTTTTCTAGACTAGTCTCCCCAAGTACCGGAGCCACAACAAAGTAACCGGGTATGAGACTAGGTAACAAACCAGGAGTATAAGGTAAAAGCACCAATATTGGACACTTTAAGGAAATTTTTGCATTGAATTCTCAATAGATACGATGGATTTTGTTTGAGAACGATAAACCTTCATTTTTTACATTCTCCGACTCTTCTTCTTTTGATTCCACACCCAAAATCTCTAAATAATTCACTTTAAATATTTATAAAATAATAATTACAAAAAGCCTACTATGTGGGCAAAGTGGACACCACAATTTCCTTTCGTTTCTATAGTGGACACTTTCTGCATGCATAGTGGTCATCACTCGTGTACTGCCTTTTTCGAGGGATTTATGCTTTAAATGGGGTCTGTAGGCCAGGATATTGAAAAAAATTGTTCAATTATAAAAAGTAATAGATTATTATCACATTTACAGTAGGTAGATAGGAAAAAAGTACAGATTTCACATGACTGTTTTCATCAAATTGATGCGGAAATCATTTTTCGATCACAAAAACCCACGAAATACTTTACTTTAGTAATACATTTGTTGTTTACAACTGGAACAGGCTGTTGGTTTCTATTTCAAGGTACGTAGAATCCAAAAATCGAATAAAAATTTGGCCTGTCCTCCGTACGGGGCACCCCACTTAGCATTGACCGATTTTGATGAAATTTGGTATGTAGGCTCCATTTGGGGTCTAGTTGTGCCCCGAAGATTTTGGTTGATGTAGGTCACTTCTAAGGGTTGAAAAAAAGGATAAAGGGTTGAAGGAAAAGGGGTTTGAAATAAGGGTTGAAATTTTGAAAACGCCCTAAGTCAGAAAATTTTGATATAAAGGTATTGTTTTCCCTTCAATATAAGATAGTATAGAATTTTTAGAATCGTTTGAAACCTCGCGGAGCCTTGTAGGACAAACCGTTCGTTCCCTATGAGAATTTAAGGGTTGGACTTACGATAAATCAGAAACACGAGCGTGAATCGCCAAAGAGGCCTATTCCTCGTTCAAATGTTAGCTGACCGAAATACGATCGATATTTTTCTACAAGTTGGTTGGTGGTAACAATGGCTTTACTGTTAACTGGTTAACTGTTCTTTGCAGACGAGTGATCTATATAGAAAAAAATAAACCTTTGTGTAATAATTTGCAGCGTTTTGTCGTGAATCGTGTTGATATTCACGAATATTGAACTGTTTGGGACATTAAAATACGATTATGTCTGTATATGGAATATGTATGAATGAATTTGAATGGTATGAAACTTAATTTGATTTGGTTTGATTCCATCATAATGTTCCTTGATGATGATACTGACATGATAGGTACACAATTAATGTCTGTTGAAAAGTAGGCAAGTGAAATGTTCACTTTGATTGAAATGAAGATTATTGTATGAAATAATGTCCAAATGTAACCTCCAGTCTGTGGGGATTGTGACCCCTAGCGGCCTCCGTAAACCACCCCTACAGCCGCCCCTGACCACCGTGACGCCTCGTTTCTTGACTGAATGATTGAACTACTGCTGATATCTCACAAAACCCAGGTCTGGATATATGATCCAGAATCGGTATCTGACCGACTGAATTGACACATCAGTATGTGACTGATTGTCCATGAGCTGTTGCTCCAGACCAGTATCTGACTGGCTGTAAAACCAATATCTGATTGGCTGACTGAATTCGACACGTCAGTATTTGACTGACTGTCGCCTGGGTCTGAGTTTTGTGAGAGAACTGAATTGAATGCGCTCACTTGTCTGAAGGAGCTTTGAAACTTGGCTTTACTGCTTGATTATTGACTGATTTGAATTGTATTGATGTTGATTGACTGATACTGATGACTGGAGATTTCAATGGAATAATAAAGTACATGATATTCAATTAGATACGGTATGAAATGAGTTGAATATGAATGTGGACTCACTTACCAATCATACACAGGACACACGCGACCGATAGACTGACTCTGATGAGGTCTCTCTACCTGTGGATGGTTTGTTGTTCGCAACCCTTCGTGTTTATTCGGCCGGTCTCGGCAAGATTCGGGAGTTGTGAATGTTACACCTTCGCATTAGCGACACGTTTTGCAGCTGTAGCCAATGGGGTGCCATTTTTGACCTGTATGATCACAGTTAGACTTGTTGTTTCAATAGTGGACATTTGTGATTCAAAAGATGACACCCCCTGTCCACTATTGGTCCCCATGAACAGAATGATCTCAAATTAACGTAGCATATACAGCAGTATATTGAGAACAGTCTGAACACAAAAAAAAAAAACTCAGAATAAAAAATCATTCATGTTTCAAAAGTGGATACCCAGTGTCCACTTAATGAACATTGGTTGTTTAGTGTTTGTTAAGTTGACACAGGGCCTAAATGCTCACTCAGGATAATTTGCAAGAAATCCTTCATGGAAACTAATCTATACTATCTACTTGAACGTCACAAAAAAACCAGAAGTCGCTCGAGCAATTATAAATTCCAAAAATACTGTTGCAACATGCCTGTCTCCTAACGAGGTTCAGCAGCAAACACTACGTGCTAGTGACAGACCTCAACTACGCCACTTTCAAATGGTTATTATTCTTTCCCATGATGCTCTGGAGTATTGGTAGTTCTACAGTAGCTTCATAGATGGCACAACCTACAAATTCTATGGATTTCAAAGTAGTTTGGCGCCTATTACTCTTATTTTTCACATTTATGCAAGCAAGTGTCCACTATTGGAACAGTGTCCACTATACTCCCTTTACCTTATATTCTTGTCGAGGGAGAACTGATACATACTCATTTCGAATATACACACATGACTTATAACTTGTTTGAACTAACCTATTTCCAACGTAGAGAAAAGTCTAGGATCCTCATTGCTTCTCTGGTAACCTGGTTGTAATAGATTCCCAATTCTTATCGAAATTTCCTTCTCATCTTCCATCAGTAAATTCAACTTCTTTAATCATTCAGTTTCTATTTAAGGGGGTCTCAGTCAGTGAATAAACGGGGTTTCCGCTTTTCTCTGGAAATTATCCGTCGATTTTGATGATTCCTTTGGCAGTTTTTTAGTTTTTCAATTCCCTATATAAACGCACTAATAAATTTCAAAAATCCTTGAAAGTTTCAAATTCAGGTTTTTACTTTTGGAATTAAACGAGTCTATGGGTGTAGAGATTATAAAAATAAAAAGAATGCTACGAGAAACATGATAAGTGAATAATTATTTCCTGAGAAAACTGGGAACAACAGTTACTGTTGATGAAAACTGACCAGCAATGTGAAGGCTGGGGGATGGGGGGGGGGGGTGCCGGTTCGTAAGAGATTAGACTAACCCGCAACAAGGAAGGAATAGCGACCAACTGAGACCCCCTCAACATCAATCCATCAAATTTCTCAGATCTAAATTTCACTAGGAAAAATCACATCAGAGGCGAACCGAAGTTTACACCACAAATCTCAACAGTGTTGACCCCAACTTTCAGTATCCAATTCAAGCGCAGAAGGTTGCGAGAACAACACACATCAATTATTATTGCGGTTGTTTTCAGAAATATTCCAATTCCTACGACATGTTTATGAGGGGCGAAGAAATTCTGTCTGGCGCGCAGAGGATCCACGATGCGGAGCTGTTGACAGAAAGAGCTAAATTCCATGGAATCGGTAAGAATTACCACAATTTTGGGTAAATTGACGTTGAACGAGTGTACTTAAAACACCCAAGCTCCACCATTGATACCATAAAAAAATGATCCCATCTTGGAAAGGTTTCGACCAAGATGATTAGCAACCAATACCTAATAATAAATAATAATATTTAATATTTTGACTCGCTGCAAGCAGAAAAAAACTTTGATTTCATTTTCATAGCGATGGGACATCGATATCGATAACACCGAAACTTCAATGTTTTGCTTGTAACATCGATGATTTGGTCCGATGTTATCGATATTTTAGGAGTTGGTCTGATAAATTTGACTGCTCAATACTGCAAAAAAAAAAAAAAAAAAAAAAAAAATTAAAAATTAAAAAAATAAAATAAAATAATTTAGTTCTTTTAACAAATAAATAAAAAGTCAAAACTCCGATAACTTTTTTTAATTTACTTGGAATTAGAAGAACATCTCCAATCAATCATTGATTATTTTTTTATAACAAGATAATGACTTGAAAAAATAGGAAAAACTTTATTCTTGAAAAATAGGAAGAAGAATCCATGAAATGGCTCCAGTTCTGTTGATCACGAAACTTTTTCTGGACCACTTTCATGTTGCGTTTCAGTTCAAATACTTGAAGATCTCTATTTTTGACCGACTTCAACGCGCCGAAGGCGCGCGAAAGAGGAGATACTCAATTCGGGTTGTCGTGGGACGACGATTTTTTTTTTTTTTTTTTTTTTTTTTGTATGTCTGAACACCTTGCATTTCTTTATTCTGGTACCAATCTGTCTGATTCTTTTTGAAATTAGTTCTACCAGTATCCGTGGTGGTCCCATTTCAAACAGATTTCATGTTGCTCTGTTAAAAGTATCGAAAATTTGTGAAAGAAGTTGAAAAACGTGGTTCCCGTTTTCGGGAATATTGGTCCGCATTCACTCTTCTTGCCCTGTGACTTCCGACTGATTCGATGGAGGACCACTTGTGTATAGTCAAATTGAAGGTCTGATTGTAAGCTTTAAAATGATATACTATACGAGGGGGGTTCCGATAACTAAAAGGTGCTGCGGGGGATGAGAAACGGGGAAATTATAGTGGGTTATTCGCTCAGAACCTGCATGAGCCGTATCAAACGTGTTTATGAATGCTCGAGTATGTGAGTTTTCCTACCAAATATGAAGGATAATCATAGTACTGTTAGTTAGGTATTCAACCAAGTGGCTGTAGCACATAGCTCCCTCATCACTAATAACATGATTGGGTAGGTAATAGTAAAGGAGATCGTCATAACTGCATAGTGCTGTACCATAGTATAGTAAGATACAGAGATATAGTCCAGTTGGGTGATGAGTGAGTATTCTACCAAGTGGGAGTAGCACATAGCTCTATCGTCATTTATAATATAGTTGGGTATCTCATGGTATAGAAGATTGTCGGAATTGAATAGTGCCGTACCAAATATGAGGTTTAAAGTAAAACTAGGTGATGGGAGGGTATTCTACCAAGTGGGAGTAGCACATAGCTCCCTCGTCATTTATAATAAAGTTGGGTATCTCATGGTATAGGAGATTGTCGGAATTGAATAGTGCCGTACCAAATATGAGATATGTAGTACAATTTGGTGATGAAAGGGTAATCAACCAAGTGGGTATAGCACATAGCTTCCTCATCACTAATAACATGATTGGGTAGGTAATAGTAAAGGAGATCGTCATAACTGCATAATGCCCTACCATAGTATAGTAAGATACAGAGATATAGTCCAGTTGGGTGATGAGTGAGTATTCTACCAAGTGGGAGTAGCACATAGCTCTATCGTCATTTATAATATAGTTGGGTATCTCATGGTATAGAAGATTGTCGGAATTGAATAGTGCCGTACCAAATATGAGGTATATAGTAAAACTAGGTGATGGGAGGGTATTCCACCAAGTGGCTGTAGCACATAGCTCCCTCGTCATTGATAATAAAGTTGGGTATCTAATGGTATAGGAGATCGATCTAGGAAATAGATCTACGTTCCGAAAACTGATCGAAAAACTGCGTGTAAATTAATTTCAAATTTATATTGAGGACCACTAAAAAGTGAAAAATAAAAAATAATATAAAATGGAAAAATAATGAAATAAAAGCCTTTTTAACAAAAAAATGGACCGACCTCAAAAATGATGTCCGTTAACACCAAAAAGGGAAAAATAATAATCTCAGCGATAACATACTTATGTAGTAGGTTGTTGAACATAGATACCTATCTAGTCAACAGATGGTATGTTGGAATACCAACACTCATTTGTAGTGTGATTCACACTTATTGTCACACTCATATCCTCCATCATATGATAGCAGTGACATACTACCGTATGCGTAGGTAGGTACGCATTGAAGTCGCCGTCGTGCCCATCTGTAGACACAAACGTCTTCTAGATCTCCTACTTACCAACAAATTACTCTTTTTCGCAAATATACATGCCTCCAATACTACAAACATGCTTCCACACCGAGCATGAATGAAAATTCAGTTCGTTCAAGAATGTGGGAAGTTTTGAACGTTAATTAGGTAACAACGCTTCAGAAGGTATGTAGCTACATTACAATATGTCCTCCGATATAATAAACAGTCTCATATAATAATAAAGTCTCAAAATACTCGTCACAACTATTCCTAGGGAGGTTCACACTTACTATCATACTCATATGGCAGAAGAGATTTACAAGGTACCTGATAGTTTGGGGACACATTTGAACTCAATGGTACATTCTCTTGTAATGCTAACCAGATCATCGAAGGAAGGTGCTTAGTTTGTGTCTACAGATGGGCACGACGGCGACTTCAATGCGTACCTACCTACGCATACGGTAGTATGTCACTGCTATCATATGATGGAGGATATGAGTGTGACAATAAGTGTGAATCACACTACAAATGAGTGTTGGTATTCCAACATACCATCTGTTGACTAGATAGGTATCTATGTTCAACAACCTACTACATAAGTATGTTATCGCTGAGATTATTATTTTTCCCTTTTTGGTGTTAACGGACATCATTTTTGAGGTCGGTCCATTTTTTTGTTAAAAAGGCTTTTTCTTTCTACGAATAATAAAATCAATTTGAATTTTTGGCTAACTTTTGGCTTACCAATTTGAACTTTCGGCAACTCATTTTGAACTTTTGGCAAATCCCTTACGTTTCGACGACTACTGGAGTCCTTGTCCAACTCTTACTTCGAAAATGTTCAATAAATGTTTTTCTCTCTTGAAAAAAAAAAAAATTAAATAAATAAAATGAAATGTATTAGTAGCCACCTTAATAGAGATGAGATTTTGTCATACCTATCCACTACCTACCTCATTGGAACTTTTGTCTTCTCTCTCCTCAGATTTGGACAAAATCAAAGCGTACATTGATGCTTTCAAATACGGTTGTCCTCCTCACGCTGGCGGAGGCATCGGACTCGAAAGGGTGGTGATGCTGTACCTCGGACTTGACAACATAAGGAAAACTTCCATGTTCCCTCGAGACCCCAAACGGCTCACTCCTTGAAAATTTGGGTGGAACAGGTTTAACACACCCGATTGAATCAACTTCCTGAACGTCTGTAAGTAACGTGGGGTACTGCGATGAAATAAACGTTCATTTAAAAAGAATCTTTGATTTCTTAAATTTTTTCCCTCAGTGTGAATACACAGTTCTATGATCAGTTTTTGAATATTGTCTTTGATGAGTTAATAGGCTGAGGTATGAATAAACGAGTTTTCCCCTTTTTTTCTGGCAAATATTGTTCGATTTTGATAATTCCAGAGGCAATCTTTTATTTTTTTAATTCTCAAGCACTAATGAATTTCGAAAATCCTTGAAAATTCGAATTTAGGGACAACTTTGAAACTTTGAGCGCCGGTTCGTAAGAGATTAGACTAACCCAGAACGAGTAGGGCATTGTCCGCCAGAGACACTTGTTAACGTTCTATCATGTTAGGATAGGTTAGACTTAGGTTGCTCTTTCAGGAGTTGAAACACTCAACTATGAGACTTTTGGAGGCAATTTTCTGACTTTCAATTTAGCAACACTGAGCAGGACGTACGAAGGCGTCTCCGTAAATGAGTTCAATTTAGTCTGCATCCTGTTGCCTTAATTTAAAATGCAATAAAAATTAATAACCATTTTATTTTATATTTCTTCCAATAGGTACTTAACCCTCATCCGCTCGCGCTCTCTTGAGTCACACTAGCGATCGTGGGGCGGCTATTAGCCGCCAGTCACATTTTTCCCTATTTCAATGGTTTTTTTGGTACTTCAACTCGATAACGAGGATTTGGATTGGTCATCTTGTGAGTTCATACTCATTAATTAGAATGAAAATCCACCTCAATAGGATGAAGGTTAATTAGCAAAAAATACCTATTAAATGAAATGATTTTTCCTTCTACTACAAATGGAAAGGATAAAGTTATATATCAGTTATATTTTAAATAATATTAATTTACAAATTTACGAAAATTCAACAAGCGAACATGAAAAACACATACACGGGGGATACTGCGAGTTTACGAGAGGAGGGGCATTAGAAGCGATATATCGTTTCAATCACTTTTATTTCTTACATCATTCTGTGGCAGACAAAAATAATTATTTCAGTTTGTCGCGGGGAACCTATACTCTTGCCTTTATTTAAAGAGCTCTGGACCGCGGGTTCCAAAACCCCTTCCCTGCCAAGAGGTGGCAATGTTGCAAGGTGCTCACCTTGGGGTCTCAACCCTTCGCGGTCAAAACCCATCATCCCTCTTCCTTCTTCCTCTTCTATCAACATACAGTTTAATTATTTATCGTTCGGTGAACATTTTTTGTAATTTAAATTCGTAACGTACTAATTATTCTGATGAAAATGAGTCCAAATTTCCTGTAATTCGGCGAAGAGGGCGTAATTCGTTTGGGTGGATTGGCCGGGAGAGGGCTGCTGAGTTTTAATCGTACCTGCCTCGAGTTTATACTCGATATGTTCAATTTTTCTCGCTGATCACGATTTTGGTGATGGGATGATCGAAATAATTTGTGAATCAAGTGTGCATTTGCAGAAGAGGGTAAACTGTTGGGGGGGTTCACGGGCGGAGGGGTCGCGCAGGTATACCTCGACCTTCCGCTGGGGCTCGGATTCTTGCAGCGATGCCGAACTTTCGGGGCCTTCAAAAATCCCAGAGCTCTTTAAATAAAGGCTAGAGTATAGGGGGGAATATTTTACTAGTCTTCTTGGGTAACAAATTATCAATGTATCGACAAGAAAATATTGATACCTCCCATGTTATTTTAGGAAACTCGGGCCTCGCCTGGGGACAAGCCCCCTGGAACCCCGGATGTTACTGCTTAGAGCCTTTGGCTAATATTAAAGAAACATGGAACATGCTTTAGCCGTGATTCTTGACTGATACGTTAATGACGTAAATATGATTCACAAGGACTCAGAAGCACCTTAAATGGAAGGATAAATACCTACTATGTTCTTTTATTACACCCGTGTTTCCTTAGGTTCCTTAGATTTTATTTCTTGAATACGTTGCCATTGTAGATACTAATTAATAACACCTTCCTTCGAAATTAAACCCCGCTAAATCTAACATGGCTCTTACCGCAAATGTTGTTTATAGTTCTTCAAATTCACGAGTATATCTCAGTTTCTTCCATAATTACAGCTGTTTTGGCAGTATATAATTTATGCATAAATTCAGGATTTTCCTACGAATGGTGAAAGATTTTTCCACGAACACGAATGACGAAGAGTTCCGAAGCAACGACTTGGTTGTAAGTGAAAATTATGGCATAATTTCGTGACACATCTCCATATCCCAAAGCTAAAGCCAGTTAGGTAAAGGCTAAAGCATATTCCATGCTAGAAGTAATCGATACGAATATAATCGAGTTCTGGACCAAAAATATCGATACGAATATTGGTAACAATTCCAAAAAAGTATCAATACTCCGATATATTATGCCAATTGATTGGGACTAGGGTCAAGTTCTTGTGGAAATTCAACACCTTTTTCGCTGAGCTTTCAGTAAATTTATAACCTTTTTCAGGGCTCGTAAATTTACAGGGTAATAAATTTACCAAAACCTCAGTGAAGGTGTTGAATTTCCGGTTGACCCCCGTCCCAATCAATTGACATTATCTTCTTGTTAGGCCGATCTACATAATTTGCTCTCCGATATATCAGTGGTAACTTGGCGCCTCTAGTTATACATATACAGAGTTTTTGCGAGCCACAACCAAGGCCAGTGGAACCTCCGACAAGCTCTGGGTCCTTGGGGGACACCATGATTTCACCTGATGATTACATTTTTTTTGGCAGGCAGGTGAGAAAATCTTTAAGATCCATAGATGGAGTTGGATCTCGTAAGATAGGTACCTGGAAGTGTCCATGTCTTCAGGTTATGTGGGATTCAAACCCACTAAAATAATATACCTCCTTTTATCCCATGTTGGAGCTCAGCCCGGAACCTTTTAACACATTACTTCGGGACATGTTTACAGTTGGGGACAATGAAAGGGTTTTCCTGAGAGTCCCCAGTTCCGACCCCCCCCCCATCCATAGCTAAACGGCCTCCTCCTTCAACAGGTTAGCATCATCGTTGCTCGCGCTAGTCTCATTTCAACTAACTCATCACTGGCTCTACAAATTCTCTATTAACCCTTTAGGGATCAGCGCCGTATATATCCGTCGGTCTCAATCTGCTCTGTAGGCCCAGCGACGGATATATCCGTCATCCCCAATCTGCTCAGGAGGCCCAGCGACGTATATATCCATCGCCTGTTTTTTCTACATGAATGTGTCTCTTTCTCACCTCTCCTGCTATCTATTGGATTTTGGTTGTTACTACCACTATTCTGAATTGTTGTGTGACCGTTGTACCTCTTTTCCAACTCTCCCTTCCCCCCCTTACCACTTCAGCCCCCTTTCAAACGTGTGTCACCTGTAGATTTTAGTTGACGAGCAGTTGTGATTGATGTCCGAAAAACGTGTTTATGGCGATGATGAGATTCGCGAAATTATTACGGATGGTCTTAGTGATGAGGAAGAAGAGTATTTAGAAGATGAAGAAAGTGATGCATTTATAGAACCGGAGGAGTGTTTGTTTTTTGGTTTCTGTTAACTATAAACGTTCAATGCCTGTTTATATTTCAATGTTGATTGTCATAACATCAATAAATATATAAAGATTATTGTGAAAGAATTCGAAAGAAATTTGATAAAACTGAGCTGAGAAATATGAGAAAAACTGCGAGCGCAGCGCACCCGCCGATTTTGGCGAAATAATTCAGGCCAGGGGGGTCGTCGATGCAATTTTAATAGAGGCAAGGGTGGCCAACGCGCGTCCCGTAAATCAGTCCCTAAAGGGTTAATGAATAACTCATAGGTGATAATATTATAAACTAGTTTGAAATAATGACCTAGGGTCTCCTAAACGCCCAGATGAACAGGTTGGAAGAAAAACGAATGATTCAGTGAAAATTGGAAACAGTAATTTATTACAGTAGCACCACACTGCTCGGTATTTACATATAAACAGTAATACACTTCATAATTACAATTTTTAAAAAGATACCTAACTTCTTGCACTGAACAGTCTATTCCGACTTCCATTCACAATTTTTCAAACTGTTGAACAATTCGAGAACAACCAATTCTCGAAAACAAGGTGAATTATCACATTTTTAAGTACCGATTTCGGTAATTTGTCGCTTCAAAACGCATCTTCGCAACTTTACCAACCATAAGCCGGCTATTTCGAGGCAAAAATGAATAATTTCATCCCCCTTTTTTTTCAATACCATCTTTGACATTTGACACGCTCCGAACAATGATGCCAAATGGAAGAGGTCCTACCTTTTTTTTCTCTTTTTCAAAATTTCGCTCGACGAATTGTACAATTTCGAAAATTCCTCAATTATCTTCATTCGAGAATCGACTATCGACTCATCGTGAAGTTCGCTGTGCACTTCACCAATTCTCTTCAATTCCGGCGTTTTTTTCAACAGAAAAGATGCAAAACTGAGTAAATTTAAACGAAAAACCGGAGAAATACCGTTCGGAAAACATTTTAACAAACTTACTCGATCAATTAAACCACTAAGGTACTTATTTTTCTAGATTAAAGTTAAAAACATTAATCATTTTTTATGTACAAATTAAAACGACATTAAGAACGAGTGTAGGCATTAATTAAATATTATTGCAAATGCTGAAACACTACTAGTCTACTAAAACCACTTCTACTAATTAATAAGCCTTCGTGGCACTTTGTTGGGCTACACATAAGATAGTGGGGGGTATACGTTTCGTATCGCAACTATGTACATAATAATTATCAATATAATGTAACAATTAATGGCAAATTGGAGTCGACTAGTGACAAGGTATTTTCAATCAAATCGAAGTACATAAAAAAATTGATTAAAAAGAAAAAAGTTAATAGCGATCACCAGTGAAATGAAAAATTTGTTTTTTCCACGCCCCCAAAATGAAGAATTTCGCATGCCCTAATTGCGTTGAAATTTCGTTTTTACGTAAAAACTATCCATATTGCACACGGTAGATTTCTGAGTCTGGAAACAAGTCTTGACGATGGAGCAATGTTGCCAACTTCATGGTAATTACGTTGGTAACCCTGAGGAGAGCGTTTGAGTGCAGGTACAACACGTATTTTTGAGCAAAAATAGGTGGTTTTCGTGTGAGGTTGTGTGATACTCGAATAATGGAATCAACCAGTCTTCCTCGAATGTCCGCCATTATTGACCACTCAGTAGTTCTGCGCCTAAGTAGCTTTATTTCTATGTTTTCTTCGATATTGTAATGAAACTGTTACACATTCCCAGACCAACCACAGGTTAACACATTCAATGTGGAGCGTGACAAAAAGCATCCCTTACTGGCTCACAGGAAGTGTAAGTTCCAAGTAAAATTACTTGAGGTTCATAAGGAACGTTTGAAAGGCCATGGGAGGCATTTTTCTTATCGTATAGTGGAATTAGTAAGATATCTACCCATCAGAGGTCACCTTTGTCGCTTGGAGACCTTCAAACGTCTGAGGTAGAGCCTTGAAGTGAAATCACACTGATAAGGTGCTCTACTCCTCACAGGGCGTTCTTCAGCCAATACAGTCCCGCATTGAACTCTCAGTGCGGATGTCTCCATATGGAGACATGCTCGCCCCCAACCCCTGACGGGCGTCTCCATTTGGAGACGTTGAGAATGTGAGCGCCCCTCAAGTTTGAATCACTCTTAGTGGGGGTGAACAGCCTTGAGAAGGTCCCGACCTGAGTTTACGGCTTCATTAGAGTGTGAACTTTGTGCGCGTCAATTTTCAGTCAAAATTGGGTCAATAATGCAAGAAGCTCAATTTCGAAAATTTCCGTCAGAGGCGTTTGTCTATGATTGGGCTCCCGCACTGAGAGTGTTAATTGGCTCATTTTCAAGGTTCCATACATAGTTATAACTATGTAGAGTGATTTGAGTCTACCTTCCAAGGTGAAACCTTCACAGTGAAATTGGACTGGAAGGAATAGTATGGTGGTTGCACTGCAAACGAAATTAGCGAACAAAAAATGGTGATTTGGAAATGCACGAATTTCAGGAAGCAGTAGGGGAATTATGCCACTTTGAACGGAGAAATTCCCAAATGAAAATTGTATGCGCGATGATATAAGTAATTCTATGTTCTCCAGAACAATATACCAAAGGAATGCAGAGTTTCTTTCTTATACCTATAAACGAATCTGTAGGCTGCAGGACTAGGCATAAGAGACTGGTCAATGATGGCCGACGATTCCGCTTACCTCTATGAGTAATAATCGATCATCTCGAGGAAAACCACTCCACAATCAACGCAAAATTCGATGTCCACTCGGTATTACTGAACAAAAATGATTATTTTCTTGTAGTCTGCACTCCAGGAGGAAGAAAAAAGCAGGGTTGCCAAGTTCGAGCAAACACAAATCTCTAAGTAGATAAGAAAAACAAATCAGGACCTACATTATTTATAGAAAAACTATAAATTCAAGTCCAAACCTGTATAAGCCGTAGATTGTACTAGTTTTCTGTGTTCTACAATTTTCATTCTGTAATTTTGGCATAACTCCATCCATATTGCTGTCCATTCGTGTTTGTCCGGTGGTTTGACATGACATTTCAAATTCTTCTCATCACAAAACATCGAGGCAAGACCTGGATCATCAGGACTTCTCTTAACCTTAACGGACAAAAGAAAAGAATTGGTATACAAGGAGAACTCTGAGAGGTTTCTGCATAAACTAGTAGAAAACCTTCAACACAGAGTGGACAAAAACTTGTAAATCTGGCAACCCTGCTCGAAAGTAAAATATGTGTACGTATTTGGTAGTGTAGGAACCTACCAAGGCACACAATGCAATTTCTACATCTCCTCCCAATTTTTAGGCCCATGGGAATTCCTCATTTTTCAGCTTTTATCCTCTTTGACAATAAAATCAGTCTGTTTTTTTTAATGCTACGAAAAGATTGTTTTTTCCTGGTGAGAGTACGGTTTGCTCGCTACCTCACTTGATCTAGCGTTTCTTTGAGGGCCGCTAATTGTTCTTCGCCTAGAGTAATTTTTTCGGCGATTTCCCTAGAGTCTACTAAAAGTTTCGACTTCATGTTGATGAAATGATCGTAGTCCGCGTACTCTTCGCCCGTCAGGTAGTTGTAGAGCATGGATGACACGTTGTTACTCCGCTGGTCGATGTTCGACTTGAGCTGTTTGGCTTCGTTCAGTTGGCACAGGAGCTTGTCTCGTTTCTCCTCGTACAATTTCTGGAAAAAAATACATAAGTCAATATTTGAGCGCATTAAATACAGGGATAATTAAACTTAACACTCTCAACGCGGGTCAATAATCAGTAGCACTGCCCCCGGCCTGGACAAAAACCTTCCCGCTGACTCTCTCCAATTCACCGTCCTCCATGTGTGGACAGCCGCATGTTTTCGTTGGTTTTCGCATGTTATGTTGGCCAGACTGAAGGGTCTAATCTCTCACGAAACTTTGAAACAGTTCTACCGCTGAAATACTGATTTTTGAACGTTTGAAAGTCTCCTTCAAACTTCGCCTCCTCCACCATGTGTGGACGGCAGGCTGGGGGAAAGACCGCAGCGTCCACCACCGGTGGACACCCGCGTTGAGAGTGTTAATAGAGTTTTCTGCTAAATCAAAAGGAAAATCGGGTTAACACGTCGAACGCGGGGGAAAAACGCGTTGGTGCACTGTGGCGGAGACATTTTTTTCGTGAAGCACGCAAAGCTAAGGTGTCACTTTGATAACTGCTCATGACCTTCAACATTGACCGATTCATCTCCAGATTGAACCGTTTGTCTCATAAATAGTTCATCTATCAAGAAAAACAGCTAGAAAAGAGCTGAAACGGAGAACAAAAGAATAGGAGCAGATATTCTTGAACCTTTTGTGAGAGGTGTTTGTGCGACATAGACGCAGCCAGCCACAGGGACCCCGGGATTTGCGTGACATAGATGCGATCTGCGTCGAACGCGTTAAGGGTCTAAGGAAAAAATACTTGGATGCTAACCTCGTAATGGTTTACCTAATGTGGATTTGAACAGCAACGCTACCCTGTTGAGTGACGCAATCTAATTGCTTAGTATCATCGATTGTTGTAGCTCCAGTGATTTTTTTAACCCAATATCTGTCAGTCTGTATTTGATCATGCTTAGGTAAAATGGATCAAGGAGACTGATGTTCCAAACTGACACAAAGTGACTTGTGAGGCCCTTCAGGCACATTTCCCCTACTAAATTCAGGTGAAGCGCCTGATCAGGCCCCAAGGTTTGCAGGAGAAAGGGAAGACGAGCTACTAAGAGAGCCCCGTTTGAAGTGTTGCTCCGTCACTGAACCCCAGGAGTTCATCAGCACTCCGCCATCTCTTTCTCAAGCCCCTGATGCACATTGAGGTGGCTCGGAGCACTGGGAACGCTAATCTAGCTCTCAGTCATCCTCAGATTGCACCTTGTGGTCGACCTCATTTCTCTGACAGCCTTTCCAGTACCTTTACAAAAGCTACGAACACATCAGAGGAGTGAATGAAGCTCGACGTTCCTCGCAGGCGCTCAGATATTTTCTTTTTTTCTCTTCTTCGGCTTCTAAAAGGACAGCTGCGACGGGTCGAGAGACATGAGGGAGCATCTGTGCCAGTTCATTGCATTATACCAAAGAGGAGTAATTACAAGGAGACAAGTAATTTGGGAAATGACTCACCCAGATTCAAAAGAGAGCTGCATGGGAGATTTGAATTTGGGGAACGTTAGTGATGAAGACATCGGATAAACAACAATGCCTTGGATAGCAGGTTAACGTGGGGTAATGCTTTAACCAGCTAGAATTAAGCTGGCTGGGGCAGAACAAACATAGAAAAACGAGAGACATCTCATCGGCTGTCTCTATGGTGGAAGGAATGGAAAACTTCTGTTCTGGGTTCCATTCTCGCCTACCAACTACTCTTGGTACATTCCAATGTGCAGATTGCTCTGGATGTTAAACCTTACACTGGAGAGCTGCCCTGACATGGACATTTTCGCTCAAAACACAGCTGTTGTTCGTCGTAGTCCCTCAGTTTTCTGAATGACCATTAACTGTTCCTTATTTACACATTGTTCTTCCTTATTTCACATCTCACAATAATGTCTAGTACCTAAAATTTTACTTTTCATACATATTCCGTGGGGATGTTTTTCTCTCTGATCAATTTTCCTTTTATAGTGTATTTTAACCGTTATATTGGGATTGCCAGTATTAAATAAATAAATTTTAAAATCAGATCGAGATCGACTGTTTTCACATCCACCGCATGCACCAAAGGGTTCGCAGACTCGATAGAAACAGATAGGAAATGTTTACCGCGACTGCTCTACAAAATGGCGGCCCCCACACTCAGTGTTGTCCAAAACAACCAATCGCATTGCGTTCTGTCCTTCTGTTTTCCAGGCTGGCGAGATCCTCCATCAGCAAGAACGACAGCTTGAATAGTGAATCATCTATTTGCCTAAACTCTAATTCAATAATTTAGTAATTTCCAACTGCGCTATTACTTACCCGATCTTGATGGTTGGTGCTGAGCGTGAGAAGAGCGTTCTCCGCTCTCGCCAGCCGTCCGGACAGGCTGAGGAGGAGGCTGGTGATGTGTCCAACTTCTTTGACGTGCAGCCTGAACTTGGCGACTTCCTGAGACCGCGCCACCTTCTCCACTCTCTCGGTGACCGTCACGCCCAGCGCCTCGTTCACAGAGATCTCCTCGCTCACAGCCACGGACTCTGAGCGGAGCACGCTCAGTTTTTTCGAGAGTCTCAGCATCAGCTCTTGCTGCAAAGCGAAAACAACAACAAACATTTGAGAAATCATCTCTTCAATCACTTCCCTCTCTTACATTTTAAAAGATATATTTCCTATAAATCTTGTCTGACAAACTTTTAACTCTGCCTTTAAAACTTTTACTACTTTCATGTTTTAGCTTGAAAATTCTTTCTGATTCAAGTATAGTTTGCACGAGAATGACGTACACATAACTGACATTGATTTGACTGCGTTTTCACGTCGAATGAATTTTGAAAGTCGCCATTATTTCTTACCCTTACTGAGAAAAAAGTGTATTTTTTTAAAGTTTAAAAATTCTTAATTTTTCAAGAAACATTTCAAGGATTTGAAGGATTTTTCGTTGGTTATAATTTACAAATGCAATTTTGGCTATTATTAAAAAGGGTTAAAAAATGGTCAAAAAATAATCAACAAAGCAAATTAAACTCTAAATTTCAAGTAAAAACGCTGCAAATTATAACACAAGGGTTAATTATTTTTCTGTAAAGATGTTTGCGAAAGATCACATTTGCTCAGCTGAAATTTGCCTCACTTCCGTCAGTTGATACGCATCAGTTGACACTCGTGTTTCTGATTCATAATTTTTCCTACGGGGGAGAAAGGAATCTCCCTAACATGGCTCGAAGAAGCTAGTTTTTAGGTAGGTCTGAAGGCCAGGGGGAAATGTGGAGAGGGTGGTGTGGCGGCTCCTCTCTGTCAGCTCGGGGAAACTCACACGTGGGTCTGATAAATTCTACAATAAACGCACATTTAACTGTTTTTGATCGTCAGGGTTGTTTCATTCGTTTCTAGAAATTGAGCACTAATAATTAATTAATTATCCTCATTTGACAAACGGCGAAGATGTGAAAAATTGTTAAAATCGTCTCTATTTTAAATTGAAGAAAAAACAATACCTGTAAGTCGCAAGTTTTCGAGGTATGGCGTTTCGAAAATGCTTTGCCCCACTTTTTACCCCTTAGAATCATTCGTAATAACTCTTGGGTTGCAGGGCTTTGAAGGGGGTTGAATATCTCAATTCTCGAAGCATTGAGATATTCAAATTAACTCATTACCAGTGTATTACCGATTGTGGTAGTAATATCGGATTCCCAAGTGTTCTCACTAAATTGAAAAATATCAACCCGACCTCTAAATTGACTTACATTGAGAAAGAAATTCTGAAGGAAATCAATGTACTCAGAACAAAGCTGGAAATTACTTTGGGTAAGAGGACACAACGCGATACCTGGAAATAATCTTGTGGATAAGGAAGCAGTCAAGAGTACTGAGCTACCGCAACGATTATTTGAACCCCCTATATTCCCACATATAGACCTTCGACGCAGTTTCACTCGGCATCTTATCAAAGAATGGAGAAAGGACCACCAACAATACCCTTCAGGAGAGAGGTACAAAACTCTGTTTCCTCCTCCAAATAAACTTCCCTGGTTCATGTCAATAGGGAATAAATCCAAAACCTTGTATACCACCATCTCGCGCCTAAGAACAGGACACCTTCTATGCAACGAATAACTGGACAGAATTGGCTTGATAGACAGCGACAATTGTGCAAATTACCCTGGAGTACAGGAGACAGTGGAACACATTGTGCTTGACTGTCCACAAAATGCTCAACCTCGCATAAGGCTCTTGGAGGAAATCAACTCATGTGGTATAGAGAAGCCCTTCAATCTGAACACTTTATTAGCAACAAAAGACGCAACTACAGTGTATGAAATATTATTCAAATTTTTCTGAGACAGCGACCGATTCATTTAGACAGTGACGTTAAGTATTAGAAAAGTGCAGCGTTAATTTATAATACGAGAATTTTTTTGTAATTATTATAATGTACATTCAAATCGACAATAGGAATTATTTAGGGCCGAATGTAATACTTTACATTAAAAAAAAAAACTTGAACGAAAAATCCTTCTTTAGTACTTTCCAGACTGCGAAAATCATTCTCACCTTCTTTTGTTGTAAGCTGCTCATGGTAGGAACAGGGCTAGCTGGAGGGAGATCCACGCTGGCTACGGTCAGTCGCGGATTGACATCACAAGACGGATAGATGGTATTACTCGTCGTAAGAAGTTCGCTTTCTTTCCTGAAAAGTGAAAATTTGCTGTTGAAAATCATAATAATAATATACAGAGTGGGACAGAAAAATAACTGACAAATTTTGAATGTAAGAAAAACCAATGTCTAGAGAAAAAAAACTTGCTTTATTTCCTAAAAGAAGAGTTTTATTTCGTTGAGTTTGAAAAATCACATCCTCCAAATGGTTACCGTTATTGGGTATACATTGCCAAAGACGTCCCCAGAAATTTTCCATTACTCTTCAAGCAAGTTTAAGTGGAATGGCGTTGATTTCATTTTGTGGGAAATGTTCCGTGTTAGATTGATCTTGTTGAGGGGTGGCCAGCAGTCACCAGACGTATCCCTCTTGTGATATTTTTCTCTGGATGATTAAAGGAGAGGATCAGGCAAGAAATCAACGCCATTGAAACAGAAATTACTTGAGGGGAGGGAGATGAAGGGGACTCTTCAGCAATGCATAGCCCAGTAAAGGGCAAAGTACGGCCTACGGGCCAAATATTGCCCTTTGGGTTAGTCAATCCGGCCCTCGATGGGTTTGAAAAACCCCTAAAAACTATTTCTAGTGCAGAATACAGTTAATGTCTATCTAGAACGCGTGAGCAAGACTTGCTTAGTTTTCGTGACGATTTTTCAGTTTATGTGCCAAAGCAAAGACATGAAAATGTCAAAAAACGTTCAACCTTATTAAATTTGTATTTCGACTTTTGGTTTATTGTTTTCAATAATGGACCTTTGGAATCGACCAAGAAAATTTTTTTTTCAACACCCCCTCAAAATTTGATGGTTTACGTTCACATACTTTGAATGTAGAATCAAAAAATCGAATAAAAATTTGGCCGTCCGTCCGCCGTACGCGGCACTTTCCCCACTTATCATTGACCGATTTTGATGAAATTTGGTATGTAGGCTCCATTTAGGGTCTAGTTGTGCCCCGAAGATTTTGGTTGATGTAGGTCACTTGTAAGGGTTCAAAATGAATTTTAAAATTTTGAAAACGCCCTACCCTCAAAAAATTTTGATATAAAGGTATTGTTTTTCCTTCAATTTAGGATTCTATAGAATTTTTTGAGACCACGCGGAGCTCTGTAGGACAAACCGTTTCGCTCCCTACGAGAATTTAAGGGTTGGACGTACGATAAATCAGAAACACGAGTGTGAATCGCAAAAGAGGCCTAATCTCCGTTCAAATTTTAGTTGACCAAAATGCGATCGATGTTTTTCTTCATGTTGGATGGTTGGTGGCTTTGCAGACGAGTGATCAATATAGAAAAATAGTAAACCATTGTGTAATAATTTGCAGCGTTTTTTTATGTACTCAAGAGCGCTCAAAGTTAGTCTACTTGCGTTTTGCGAGCAATTTCGATGCGACAGAAAACCTTCAGTGTGGATTCTACGCTATTTTTCATGCTGAATGATGAGGTGATGTCACATTTCCGCATTATCTTTGTTTTTGTAGAAGTACAGCAACTATGTAGATCGTCCCAACAAATTACACTACGTCAAACGGATTGGGAATGGGGTCCATTGAGTGATAAAATCCTTCCTCGCTGAGCTTTCGGTTAATATATTATCTTCTTCAGGGCTCGAAGGATGGTTTACTCAGTGAGCTTACCAATAGTCAATTTGAAGGGGGTTGGTTGAGATGCCACCATAATTATTAAGTATAACATTTTATGGTACCTATTAAATGTAAGAATGATCACTCATTGTCATCTAAGTCATTATTCTCTCTCGCTGTGATACACCTTTATATTTGTCTAATTGTTTTGCTTTGAAAGTTGGTGTTTGGTTCATTCTTAATAGGTACCATAAAACTTAAATCCTTAATAATTATGGTGGCATCTC